>JAECUM010001197.1:0-97752 GCA_016617855.1 Megalonaias nervosa
CTGTTATAAAAATATCAGACAATGAAAGTTTTTACCTGTACATAAATTAAACGTAGATGATATTGATCGATTACTAATTATGACCTAGGATTTTACTGAAGGTGCTGGACGTCTTAAATAAAGGTTATCAGACAATGTCTTTTTGTGTGATTTTTTGAGATGCATTTTTGTCCATTCGATATACTGACAGAAAATGGAAATTTGCTCAATTTAAGTAAAATGACAACTTTCATGGGACTATATAAAACACATATATGACTGAAGAGAAACAAACCAAATGGAACTCAGGGCACCAAATACAGATTTTCTAAGATTTATAAAGAAGACACTAGGTTTATATACAATTTATATTGTCCTTTCAACGGAAATTTGGCTTATTTTACGAAGGGATGATTTTAAAGATTAGATGTACCCTTTCTAGAAAAGCTATTTGACATAAACAATATATTCCTTCCGAAAAAGTTACATATGAATCAAACGTTACAGTTTTAAGGCCACCTTTTGCATGAAGTTAAGTAAAATAAATATAAATATTCGACATGTTTGACGTTTTTATTATTCTAAAATATTATCTTTCCAAAGAATTTCTCCACAATAGTGAATTTGAAGAACAATCTGTACTAGGGTTTATTGTGCATCGTTCCATTTACCCTCGTCAAGACTCGCTGTTATAAAGAACATTGTAAATCATTCAATTTAGAATTTACATTTCCAGTTATAAATGCTGTTGATGATATTGAGAAAAATCAAACCTGTGATCTTTCCGGCATTGCAACTTACGAGTCTTTTGTATCTATTTAGCTACGTATATATATATATATATATATATATATATATATATAACTCAACATATATATATATAACGCCATACCTTATATGCTGCTCTTATATATATGCTGCCTATACTCTCTTTCTATATATATATATATATATATATATATATAATAATAATAATAATATATCACATCAATACCATTTAGGACATTGGTACATTATTACATTAGAGGTTGCTGGCTACTACAGGCACTTCAACGCCTTCAATGTTGGAAACTATTTGGAATACCAGTAATCATTATTCAGAACTTATTATTTAGGACTTTATTAGTAATTCTAAGATTATTTCGCAATACCGTACGTTCCTTTTTAATTTTTCACTTTGTATTCTAAGGAAATAAATTATATGTTAATTTTTTTGTTACATGGAGACTATCGAGTAGTAACCATATATAGACACACACACACACACACACACACACACACACATATATATATATATATATATATATATATATATATATATATATATATATATATATATATATATATATATATATATATATATATATATATATATTCATCATTTTGAAATATGGACGCAAATAAAAACTGAAGATATTTGATAAATATTCATTTAATTAAATATGCCATATGTTCGCTATCTTTAAAACATTTAACCGCATGTAATGTAAATTAAGAAAACATGTTTTAGTATGGTATTAAGAAATATGAATAACAGAAAATATACAGAAAGGACATTTTTTATCCAAAGAAAGGTATTAAGCTTTTCCACGCTAATCCATGCGAACGATATTTACAATTGCAGGGTTTGGAATTTCATGCAGAGTTTGAATTGGACTTCTATGTACAAATATATATCGTTATTTGTAAAACGGTTCACATTCTTGAAACCTTGGCGAAGGAATGTTTAACATGTGCCCAACTGCATTTCAGCTGGCTCTGATCCCAGTGGGTCCCGCTTTCACATGAGTCAACGAATGGCGAGTTCCATGCACACTGGATGAATTTCGTGCAATTGGTGGGATGTATAATGTACCCATAAATGATCCCATCAAAAGTACCTATAATTGAGAAAAGAAATACTGGTATATATTGTCGGTATGATTTTATAATGGCTGCCTTTTCGTGTTTTTATTTCTTTATTTGTCAAATGTGCACAATATTTATATGAAAATGTTTACAGTGGTATTTTTCCAGTGGTAATGTTGCAAAGAAGAAGCTTACTCTACGTTGTCATTTAGAATGCGTAGATTCTCAAAAAGACACGGCTTCGATAACTAACACTACAGAGCAGAAAAGTAGACGAAAGAAGGAACTTTCCATATATTGCAGAGATTGCAAATTTCATCGTTACCAGCTAATGACACTCTAGTATGGAATAAACGTATCAACTCTGGATATAGCGAACTTTTTTTTTTCCAATTATTTCAGTTTAAAAGAATTTCTTAACGCCAACGTTATGAATTACTTTATACAATTGTTTCCTGTTTCCTCATTTTGATCTCATTATTCTTCAAATATTGGAAATATTGTTTAGTTTATTTTCAAAGACACCGAACAAATGCAAAATATTCAGAAATATTCAGTAAACATGGAATATTCATAAATTTATATAAACACTCAAACTATTACCTATGAAAGACAGAGTAAATTCAAATAACCAGACCTTAGTTATAGGGTTCAAATAACTTGGCAACAAATTTTTAGAATATTGCTACATCTGTCTATGAAGTTCCTAATCGAATCACGTGCTTTTCTACTAAAAAGCAACTAATTATCGCAAGCCGCAAGACATAAATGTTTATAAGGAGCCTTACATACAGTGATGTTCGATACAGAATATCTTAACCAAAATATAAAATACTATTTTATCCATTTTAGTTTGAAGGACAAATGAAAAAAATTATTTTGTTTCAATTATTTGTATATGAATTTATTTTAACTGAATCTGCTGTATTTTGTTGTTTCATGTCTGTGATCATATTTATTGTATATTTCTCATGTATTTTATTGTGCATATTGTGAATAATGTGAATAATGTACATTTTTCGTCACATCTTAATATTGTGAGACGAGACTTCGGTTCATCAAAGAAAAAATCGTATATTATAATCATTGTTAATAATAATAATAATAATAATAATAATAATAATAATAATAATAATAATAATCATAATAATGGCAGTAGTTGTTGTGATTTGTGGTTGTGATTTGGATTTTTAACGTAGCTTTAACAATTTTTCAGTCATATCGCTACGATATTTGCAGTGTGGCAGTTTATAGTGATGATTAGCACTGGGGCAGCACTGGGGCATCATGCCGCAGACATGTAGCATGATTTCCCACCCAGTTACTTTATCCTGACACCAGGTCGACCAGTCATAACACGAACCTCTTAATGTTGAGCGCCAAGCGAGGCAGCTGTTAGTACCACTTTTGTAAGTCTTTGGTATGACTCGGCCGGGGATCGAACCCACGACCTCCTGCATCCGATTCGGACGCTCTAACCACTAGGCCACCGGAGCGGTCTTTTAGTAGTAGTAGTAGTAGTAGTAATAGTAGTAGTAGTAGCAATAGTAGTAGCAGTAGTAGTAGTATAAGTAGCAGTAGTAGTAGTAGTATCCGATATGCATAACATTTATGTTCTAAAACATGAGATTCATCCACATCAATAAAATTTTGCAGTTGGGCTAAGTTTTCGGAATATTCCATTCAAAAGTCAAACTGCGCGATTTATGAAAACAATCATAATTGTTTTCTCTGAGATGTTACATATTTGTACATATTGATTACCTGGAAGAAAGGGAATTTCAATTTAGATTAAAAGAATTAGAGCTGGAAAGTGAAAAGCACATCCACAAATTCAAGTTTTGATGTTACTAAAAATATGAAATTAGTACCCCTTTTTAAAAAAGAAGTCGATAAATATTTTCCTCATTTAAGAAAAAAATGCTGAAAATTTGAAATGCCCAAGGAGCATTGGACTATGTTATTACAAAGTACATTTTATTTGACTCTGGTATTACAAAGTGCACTTTTTAGCAAATCTCGTGACATCTGCACAATAGTAGAAACTTCGATAAAGTTATTTTACTCCATTTGCCCAAATCTGTCCTTCTGATCAAGGGTCAAATTTTATGGCTGGAATTTTCCAGCAAAAATATGCATGATTTGTGCATCCAGCAACTGAAGTCAAAACTGAAATTAAGGTAAGGCAGAAATACAATGGAGAGAATAGTTCAGTCTGGTGATAGTTCTATCTCTCTGGCTCATTCTTGAAAAGTTTCTTGAGATTAAGTACTATAGCCCTTACAAAGTTAGAACGGAATTGAATGAGTTAAATTACAATATTAGTAATTCCGAGATGTCAATTTATTAAACGAAAACTAATTTGTTGATAACGATTGCCAGGTTAGTCATACAATAAATTTAGTTGTACCTGTCCACACACAGTGAGCATTTAAGTGATGAAATGCAATCGGACTGTAATAACCTTCAGAAATTATGAATAATTTGGACCAGAAACTTACACATCTGCAGCAATAAGAACATAATGAACTATAGCAGCTATTGCTTGAATATGAGCACATGTTTTGATATGTTCCTACGCGAGCCAGTAAAAAGGATTCCACACCTGTGAAGCAAAATCCGTACAACATGAACCCTCTCAAACAGGAATGTTTAAAAAAAGAAAATCAGTATTTGCTGCAAAATGATTTCATAGGACCGAGTTAAAGTGACTGGAGTTGACCATGTGTACTTGTACCGAAACTAGATAATACCTTCAGCATGTGCACATACTACAGAAAAATGAGTAGTGTGACTGAAAGATTAATTTCCATTTTCAAAAATCGTTGACTACATTGATAGAATTGGAAATGCAAACTATGTCACCAAATTGTACCTTTTGAAAGGATCCTAGCAAGTTCTACTGACAGAAAGGGCAAAGAAAAGCCCTGCATTACTGACACCAGATAGATTTGATCAAAATAAAGTGTTGCCGTTTGAGATGAAAAGTTTGCCTTCTACTTTTCAACGTTTAATGAACATGATTACATCTGGTTTGGATAATTGTGATGCTTACATCAATTATGTCATCACCTACAACAAATACCTTGAACGATCACATAGATACAAATCGGAAATTCTTTGACAGACTGACTGATGCAAATTTGAAAATTTATTTATTTAAAAACGAATTTTGCTATGCTTGTGATACATTTCCAGGACATATGGTCAGACAGGGACAAATTAAATATAAAGATGCCACGGCCTAGGCTATCTCTGAATTCCATGTGCCTATCAATAAAAAGCAACTAATGCAATTTTTGGGTATGGTTGGATACAATCAGAAATTGTGTTCCAATTTTTCCATAATTTCTGGACCACTGTCAAATTTATTAAGTAAAGAAACGAAATTTCATTGGTCTGAAAAATGTCAGTAGGCTTTTGATAAGTTAAAGGCCATACTTAAGAGTGCACCAGTTCTTTCTGCTGAACATTTCAGTCAGTCATTTAAAATAAAATGAAAAACAAAACTCAGAGATTATTAAGTTGGTGTTTGATACTGTTTTGATCCAATATTGACATCTGACACGTCAAGGGAAAAGACAATTAAATAGCGGAAACACTTTCACGTGCATAGAATATTATCTTGTTTCTTGAATGCTTTGTGTAATTCATAAAATTTCATCTTATGTAATTTTTATCACATATACTTAACTAATATTTAAAAAAGCTTTATTGCATAAAAATGTATTTGTCTTTATTAGGGGAAGTGTTTATGTATGTTTAGCGTGCATTATTTGTTAGTTTTCTTAGTTTTGTTTTTATCTTAGTATATGCTATTGACAATGATATATTGTATCTAGTAAATGACCATGTCCATAATCAGTGACGGTTGTGGAACATAACATTTTTTATCTCAGTGTGGATCATTATCTTAGCCAAGTCAAGGACATTATATTTTTATAGCTGGAATACGCGATGATTGTCATATGTTTTATTGTGATTTTGGTTAGGGACTTTTTAACTATAACTAATATCCTCCTTTTATCCTTTATTTATGCAAAGTATTTAATTCAAGTGATTCTTCTCTGGAAATACAATATGCTTTTCAAACATGACATTCTTGGAAATAGAGACTTGAAGTTTCAAGTAAGGATTTAATTCTTGGATTGTATTATTGTGTTCCAACAAAATACTGTTGGACTGTCAGCATTATACGGGCAACCACAGACACATCAACACTTTCAGCGTTGAATTTAATTTGGATTTCCACTAAAGTTTATTCAGAACTTTATTTATTAGGGCTTGTGTCTGTAATTCTAGCTTATTTGGGATTAAATTCACAATACCGTAAGTTATTTTAACGTTTCCACTTTATTTTCTAGAGAAATGAATTATCTGTTGAAATTTAATTTTTTTTGTTTTTGCTTCTCATTCTTTTCTATTACTAATTGAAGACGATAGAGTCGTGAAAATATTGAATGATGTCCATTTATATTTTTTAAAATATTCTTAATTATATGAAACAAATGTAATTAATGTTCAATCTATTTTAGTTCATTTGATTGATATTCATTGTGTTGTGTGCATTGTCAAGTAATGTATGTATTCGTGTGAAAGCTTGCAAACTGCATTATCCAACAAAACATTGGAAGTCTTAAATCACGTGTAATATCTAATCACTGTTCCAAATAGTTAAGACTATAATGAGATGCCTAAAGTCCAGATATTATATAGTAAGATGACGTGCTCTTCTGTATTAACATCGGCCGTACTACAGATGTATTCGTTAAGCTCTTTTCACTGGCTGAACGCTAACTTATCACGTGGAGATGTCAGGTCGACAAAGTAATAGATATTTTATAATGAAACAGTCAAAGGTGTCATGCTTCCACAGTTTCTGAAATGGACCATTCCATGACCCTACTTCTATTATAAATTTGCATGCTCTTCATACTCGGCAAAATATGTGAAACGAAAAATTAAGAAGATTTTACACTTCCAATATTGGAGAGTGGTATCCCTCGTATAGACAAAAAGAGATGAAGTGGTAGTGTGCTAATTGCGTATTAAACATACATACCAGAATCATGTAAACCATCTGAAGTGTGGCTAGAGTGCATACGATGCCAGTGGCCGCTAAAGGTGGAACACGTTATTATCAAGACAGAAGTATTTTGTCGACAACTGCATGAATAAGACCGTATCATGTTGTTCCACCGGAAACATTTGATCAAATGTTTTAAGGATTGTACACATGTTACCTTCATATACTCTTATGTACACATTTTATCTAATCTTAACTTTGCCGCATTTTATATTTTACTTTGTTGCACTTCATACATATATCTATTTATAAATGTTAGGTTTTATGCGATCTATTTTAACATATTTGGAAACTTACGTTTAGTAGGCACAACATAGTCCAATGGTGCTGATATGCTTTCCAAATACTATATGCATACGTACATGCAAACATTCATACATATACACATACAAGCATACATACATACATATATACATACATAAATACATTCATACTAATACGATTATGATCTAAAACTTAAATAATAAAACCATGTTTTGTAAAATTCAACAAATAATTTATTTGCCTTGAATACAAATTGAAAATTTAAGAAAAACTTAAATATTGCTAATTAAATCCCAATATAATCAAAAATATTATATCACTAGTCCTAATGAATGAGGCTCTAATTGAATTCCGGTGGCATACGAAATAAGATCAAGCGCTGAAGGAGTTGATGTGCCTGTATATTTGAATGTACTAGTTTAACGGTTACCTGAAGTGTGATGATGAGCAAACAGTATTCCAATTAATCACAATAAGATAATTCATGATGTCCTTGTCTGAATTCACTATAATTCCAAGTTAATGTTTCTGTCCAAGAATATTATTTATGAAGACTTTGTATTTCCAGTAAATAAATAATTTTTCTAAATAATTTCTCCTAAATTAAATAGTGGACACAAAATTATAAATGATTCTGCTTCAAGATCTTACGTCAAGAATTAGCAATTTCTAGATGAACAAGGTCATAAAGCCTTTTATTGACTGATGTAAAAACAAAACTAGCATTTTCTGGAAATACAATGACTTAATGCTATTTTTTTCCAGAATATTCCACGTTGTTTACTAGATTAAATCTATTACTAAAATTATAATAAGGGTAGGATAGGTATTGTTATTGGGAATACCAATGTTTTAGACCAAGATTCAAATAAATATGTTTACTTCCATTGATAATGATCCTAACATTTAACCTACACTCCTAGGAAAATATTAACTATATATGATGTGTTTAAAGAAATATCAGTATATCTAGTCGAAAGCACAGTCAAACAGTCAACTTGATTCTGGAATAGATCACTTCAGTTAAACATAACACATAGGAATGGAGCAAAAACTAACAAACAGAAGCAATTTAATTTACATAATACATAACCTCATAAAGAAGAAAGATTTATAAAATAAAGCTTTCTTTTAACTATTAGTCAAATATTCATGTGATTAAACATTACATAAGCTGAAGTCTTATCAATTACACATAATATGCATTAAGCAATATACTATGTCTACACACGTGAAAGTTCATATGCAATTAGATTACATGTTCCCAAGATATGCCTGATGTCAATGTTGCATTCCTTCAACATCAAACTCTACCTTAATAATCTTTTGAATTGTGTTTGTCAAGTTGCCAAGGAAAATAAGGGGGTTCTGATCACTGAATAAAATAATCGGTGAAGGACCTGAACTAATACATTTGCAAAGTGTTGCAAAGCCAGTATCAAAGTAAAACATTCCTTCTCGATTGTGGAATAATTTCTCTGATGTTTTCTAATTTTCTAGAAAACGTGATCTTTCAAGTTGTTTTAGATGATGACATCATCGATGAAAGTGTCACAGTTATCAAAGCCAGATGTAGTCATGTTCATTGAATGTTGAAAAGTACAAGACGAACAATCTTTCCAATAATACAACTTCGTGACATAGCTTTCATTTCCATTTCTATCAATGCAATCATCGATTCGTGGCAATGGAACTGAATCTGGTTTAGTCACGATGTTCACTTTTCCATTGTTCTCCACATGTGGAAATTATCATCTGCTTCGATACAAGAATAAATGGAAAATCCCGTCACTTTTGCTCGGTTCAATGAAATCATTATCCAAGAAATACTGAATTTCTTTTTCTCAAATATTCCTATTTGAGAGGGTTCATCTTGTACAGATGCTGTTTCACAGCTATGGAATCTACAGTTTCAACGTTGTGGTAGATTTCATTTGTTGTTGTAGGAAAATCTGGAAACAAGTGCTCTTTATTAAATAATAGTTGTTTTCATTCCCTTTTTTTTCTTGTAATTGAAGATATAAAAGTTTCTTGTAGAGATTATTCATAATTCTAATTCCGAAGATTTAAAAAACAGGCCAATTTCATCCCATCGCTTAAATCTTCACTGAATGGGACAGGTACAACTAAAATGACTGCACAATTAAGATGGATATCGCAATAAACATATTCCTTTTGACATATTAATATGTTAAAATTGGTTTTGTTTTTGCCTCAGAGGAGTGCTAAAGATATCATTTAAAGAACTTACGTTCTATTCAGCTGTGTAAAGACGAGGATTTTGAGGTAAGTGCAAGAGAGCCACAACTCTTTCATTAGGCAGGAAACTCCTTTGCTTGGTAGTTTAGTCATAACATGCATGACGGAAAAGTGTGTATGTTACTTCCAACAACTTTACAAGCCTTTGATAACTTATATTTAAAATCAGACACATAGCTGAGAAGATTAATTTCTGCATCTTCAGCTGAAAGAAGTTTCTCTTTTAAGAGCTTCACCGGTCCATGGACAGTATTCCAAAAACTAGTTCAAAGGGGCTAAATCCTAAGGATTCTTGAACTGATTCCCTAACAGCACACAACAGTAAATGAACACCTTCGGGCCAATCTTTTCCAGTATGAAATTAATATGACAGAATCAGACTATTCAAAGTCTGATAAAATCTTTCCAACGCCTCTTGAATTTCAGAGTTATAATCAGAATATTAAATTTTTGGATGCTGAATTGAAACATAACTTGTTGTAAAATCCAAGGCAAAGATAATGACTTTTGATCAGTTTTAGACAAGTTTAGGAATGCCAAAAGTGTTTAAGAAAAAAAAAAAAGTTATCGAACTTTGCAATGGTGTATTTTAAACATTCCTTAAAGGAGTTGATTCTGGAAATCTTTTCTTATTATGGTTAACAAGTATTGGTAACCTGACCTGGTCTTTGGTAATGAACCGACACCGACTACTATTAATCTGCAAAATTGTTCGTCAATGCAGGAATATGTTGAAATTGAATAAGATGCCTTGGTTTGTAGTGATTGGGTTTTCCTACCATTTAACAAATGTGACAAGATGTACATCAGTTTTAATTTTCTACCAATAAAAATGATTTAAGATATTGTACTAATTCTTTTTGGCTCCGAAATGACCTGGAAAAACAAATTGATGGCTCACTGACCGCTCGTCACCAGCTAGTACTCAGATGGGCTCCACAGTTTCATCAAGGCTAAATTAAAAAATAACAGCTGCTATTAGTGTCGCTTCAAGAGATCTCAGGATCTTGTTCCTATTCGACAATAAGCGAATGTCTTTTGTCATCCAGATTAGATTCGAGAGAATAAGTAGTAAAGAGAGCATAACTGTGGTCAATATAGTTTGATTGATTAATATCAGGAACATAAACGACATCATCAAAAGAGTGACAAATACATGTGTCAGCTAAAGGAATAATTTTCTCATCAACATCATTCTCAAGAGCTATTTTGTAGCAGCTCTTGTAACCACAGAAGCTGAGTATAAATCAAAAATTTTATTTTCAATAGGATCAACTGTTTTATCTAAAGCTTGTTAGTTGCAAGTGCATTAATCTTAGTTGGCAAAGTAGACACCGCTCCGATAATCTCGGGTCATGAGACTAAGTCTGATGATAAATGTACATAGTGAGGACGAACATTAACAAAGCTGCACTCTACTACCTGCATAAGAACACTCTCATTAGAAGAAGACATATCAGAAAATGGCAAAGTACCTGATTATAAAAGACCAAGGGAAGCTCATGTGTCCCTTAAAATTTCAAAATGGATAAGATTGACGGAATCACTAATGAGTGATGTAGAAAACTTCGACATGAATGTTTCGCAATTATTCATAATAAAATCAGACTTGGTTTTGTTTTACCCAACAATGTCTTGATTTCACCGTGGAATAAGTATGTTCATAATTCTTGATTCTGTTTCTTATACTTAAATAAGTAGCAATCGGAAATAACGTGCCATTTCCTCATGCAATAGGTACACATAAGAAGAGATCAGGACTTCTAATCAGCCTTATCAGAAACTTAATTTCTAAAAGTTGAGACAGTTTGAATTTGGAAGCGCTCGTATTAGGCTGAAACAGTTTTTACCAGAAGACTGCTGAGTGGAAGAGTTACTGACAAAAGAAACTTTATTAGCTAAGGAATACTCGTCAGCTGTACGAAAAGCATTTTCTAAGTTTCGACCTTATGCTCATCAAGGTAAGTCTTATCGTCACTATGGACATAATTCCTGAACTCTGTAGCTAATATGAGTTGTCTGAGAGTTTCGTAATCTTGACCAGCGTTCTTGGCTAAGCATCACCTATCAAATAATTGCTCTTTTTCTCTTGCAACTTCAACATCAGTTTGTCAAGTTTCTGTTTTACAGTTCCTAAACTTTTGTCCTTTAGCCTCCGGTATCAACTGATAACATTTCAGGACACATTCATTAACCAGATCATGCTCAGGACTTTTCTGTACTGATAGGCAAGTGTAGACGCCACGAGCTCTGTCTAAAAGTGCACTTTGTAACAACATAAGTCAACGCTCTCTTGGCCATTTCAAATTTTCAGCAATTTGATTTTTAAAATGAAGAAAATACTTATCTATTTCGTTTTCTTCAAAAGGGGGTACTACCCTGGCATTCTTTGTGACATCAAAACTTGAATTTGTATGTAAAGTGGGGATATGGTTTTCACGTTCCAGCTCTAATTCTTTTAATCCAAATTAAATGCAGTTGATGTGGAACAAAGACGCCCTAAACTCCCTGAATAAGAACACTTTCAGAAAAAGAATACATCTCAGATAAAGATAAACAACCTGATAACAATATGTGTTTACAGGTATAGGATTGGAAGATTTGCCAATAAATAATATAGAACAATAGATAAAGCATGCAAGGAGTCAACTTTATGAAAATAATTGGTGTTTTCGTATGGTCATGCTAAATATTATTCCTCCATTTTCTTTTAAATTGGTTATATTTTTCCTCTCGCTCTGCCTTTCCTCAAGATTAGAACGTAGCGGATTATTTCCAGAGGTAGTGATGTGGATTTTGTACTTAATGTCGATCAAACATTCATTAAAGTCTTTAGAAATTAAAGATACTCACCTACTTAACTTACATACTCAAGCACTGGGATGTGAACAATATTAACCTCCAGTACTTCCAGTGAGTGATTTTGTCTCCAAATACAAACATTTTCATTACAAGTTACATCATATCTCATATTTAATCCATGTATCTATAAAAAGCTACATAATGAAGTATGTGCGTGTGCACTGTTTTGCTCTCATCCTAAACAAATGAGGTACGTTGCTCCATATACCATACCTTCGACCCCCTACATCGAATGATTCACCTCACGGTACAAGCGTGCCTGTATTGAAGACTAATGCTACATATAAGATTTTAATGTAATATTGTTAGCTATCTGATATCACACTTTTGCGTGTTATACAGGTTAAAATTAAGTAGTGATAAATATTAGATAAACTTTAGAAATTCTTACGTAAACGACAATAATTCAAATTTTTTAAGCAGATATTAAAAGTTGCATGCGCTTGACAACTAGTTTAGTCTTGTGATAACGAAATATTCGTCAACTTCGTACGCATTGGGAACTCACGTGTCTGTGGACTATGGTACGCTGATGAAAAGATTCAACAGATATGAACCTCAAGATCGACCGTTTTGTTATTTCTCATCAATCTTCCAGACATGTAACACTATCTTCACATATCAAACATCCTGCGTCATTTTAAAATAAAATGCATGTAGCATAGTGTGTGATCTTCTATACTTGAATATATTATTCCTTAGAATCCAACTCTTGTTTATTTCATACTAATCACCTTAAACAGCTGGCTAAATGCCACGTGCTGGCAATACAAGTTTGTCTTTAAAAGTGGCATTCTGAGTGATTGCTTCCGAATAAAGCATTATTTCTGATTTACAAAGTAAGTTGGAATAAATTGAAGCAATGTCACAGCAACGCACACATAGAAAATTAGCCTATTTAATATGTGAGACAGCTAGAGCTGCAGTTAATTAATTATATCTTTAAATTAAGAACAATATGTTAGTGCATGACATTTCAAACACTCTTTTGAATTCAAATTTATTTAAAGAAAAGAACAAATTAAGAAATTAAAAGAAACCAAGATGGATAGTTGGATAGTTGAACGCACATTTTGCCATACATACATACATACATACATATACATACATACTTACACCCATCCATCCATCCACCCACCCACCCATCCATCCATCCATCCATCCATACATATATACATACATCCATACATACATGCATACATGCATACATCAAAACAGTGATTAAGCAACTATTCTAACTCTAGCGTTATATTTCTTTCAAATTATATATCTGAGGAATTCAGAAACTCTATGTTCAATTTTCTTTGTATGTAGAGAGTTGAATTGATTGATTTTACGTACTGGCAATCTTGCTAAGTTTACTTTTAACCTGGTTGTCCTGGTGGAACGCAGACACACATGTTTTTCCTAATTCATTATCTGTAACATTGTTCGTCTCTAGAATTTTGTAGATTGATGCGGGGGATTAATTCTAAACCCAAACAATACAAATATGTTATTTAATATAAAACAAAGTCTCCATTTACAGGGTAGTATATATGAAGAACACACCAGAAACCAGTCAAATTCACTCTTTATTTAAGCATCAAATGATCGTTCGAAATTATCGTAATAAAAAAATCTGTTCGGGGTTGTTAACAAAGGAAAAGTGTAAACTAAAAAAAGACAAACAAAAGTTTTGAAATGACAGAAATTGCAAAAAAATTAATAATGAACCTGCTGGATAGCTGCTCTGATCGCTTACGTTTACAACCTACTCTCACTAACTACATTTGAAACAGTCATTATTTTCCCTGCTCGATCACGCGTTACACAGAAAGTTTGTGGCAGCTTGCACATATTCAAAATAAGTTATACCTGTGAAATACTAGATGGTGTGTTATAATGAAAGAGTCTGCTTTCCCAGTGAAAATGTCTTGTAAATATATTTCAAATTAATTTATTTATTTGCAATTGAGGTGAACTTAAAAGTTGCGCATATTTCAGCAAACCGCACAAATAAATTGGACATTCTAAATAACTACATGGGCTTCTAAAAACAAGAAAAGAAGTCAGCATTTTCCTTTCGGGAATCTGCTATCAGAAAGTAATTTTTAATGTTCTCCTCTGAAAAGTCCCGCCCAGAATTTATAGGAACTTCTTGCATGGAATAACATAAAGATAACGAAAGGCATGGTATACACCCTCCTCGTGCTAAATAGGTAATTACTTTTAGGGCATGTTTGAAAGTGCAGATTGTCGACCCGTGGGTTTCAATCACTGGTCGAGGTATGCTGTTTTGAACACAAGTTATTGTCTGGTTGTTTGAGTACGCCACTTTTGACCTTCTGACCATGCATGATGAGTTAATATTTGTTGTTCTCACTGCACAATAATTAATTTAGTGTCTTACACAGTTGAGGTTTAGTAACATCAACAAGAGTTATATATATTGCTCTTACTTACAAAGTAAAAATTTAAGAAACACTTACAGCATGGTGAATTAAATCCCAAATAATCCTAAATGTCATATCACAAATCCAAAGGTATAGAATGTTCAGAACGAATCCCAATATTCTCGACAGTTCTAATGTACCAATAGTTTTGAATGTCCTGATGTACCACAGTGATGAAATCGAGTATGTCTTTGAATGAGTTCGAAATAATCCCAAAGTAATTTGTTAGTACAGAAGTACCTGAACACATTGCCCTTCCACTAAATACTTTAAATAAATAATTCCTCTAAAGTTATATATGAACACATTTGTAAATGGCTCTAAAAACTGATCAGAAAACAGGAATGAATACTTAGTTTATGAAACCACTATACGTATATATATATATATATATATATATATATATATATATATATATATATATATATATATATGTGTGTGTGTGTGTGTGTGTGTGTGTGTGTGTGTGTATTTCACTTGACCTAAGACATAATAGGATGTTCTAGAAAATGACCATTCTAATAAAAAGTTCCACCAACTCATAAGCAAAGCTAGGCTTTTAGTTCAAATTGTATTAAACAGCTTGTTTACAACTTTATAGCATGACAAAAGTCAGGTATGCAAAACCCCATTCAAAACCCGCGATCACAGAGATAAGTCAAGCACATAAAATAAATTAAATATACATAACATTATTATTACCCTGAGACCTGTAGATGATGGGTTTGATGTGACGGGCAAGTGCTATAGATCTCATGGGAAAAATGAAACTCCACATCAGATTATGGTAATTTATTATCATTTATTAGGATAAATCATGTCTGATTATCCATGTAGTTTCAGGGAAGAAAATTTACAGGTTTCTTTTCAAAAGGAACGCAAGAACTAAACACGGACATTTTAATCGTTGCAGATCACAGTTAAAGAAATATTCGAGTCTACATCAACATCTACATTATTCATATGCCCTAGATGACTAGCAGGATTGTGTGGACATATTGTTGGTTCACTCTATCAGCGAGCCAAACGCAAAATGGCGGAACAAATGGCTTTTGCAGAAGATGCAGCAAAAACATCCAAGCCTCAAACCTGGCATGCTCCAAGAGATGGGGGGATCGACATCAAGGAAAACATTACAAGAAGATATGTTAATATAACGGACTTTGCCAGCGGTGGTGCAACACATCAATTGATGTATTCTAAATAGTACAACCAAATTTGTGGCGATAATGTGGACTGGGAACACACTATATCCATCATTTAAACGGTTAACAGTTCCTTGTTAATCTTACTAGCTTTTGATTTACCTTCAACTACCATGGTTCAAACACAGTTTGGTTTGGTACCTCGTGTATCTCTTCTCAGCTATCAAGAAAAACTTGAAACTCGCCGCATTATAAATATGCATGATGATGTATCTTCACCAGGCCCACCCTGCTCTAATTAGAGGATCTGAAAATGTCCGTGGATGAAATCATGAAGACCAGATATTAAACGGCAATCAACTATTTAACACTTCATCGACAACGAGCACAA
Organism: Megalonaias nervosa; assembly: GCA_016617855.1. Taxonomy (NCBI): domain Eukaryota; kingdom Metazoa; phylum Mollusca; class Bivalvia; order Unionida; family Unionidae; genus Megalonaias; species Megalonaias nervosa. Next base: position 16,270 of record JAECUM010001197.1, read on the forward strand.
TACGGTTTCAACTTGCCAGACCAACAGTTTCCTTAATATTAGTAGGCACACTGCATGGTTTGAGCTTATCGTTTAACAAGAAGTGATGAAAACAGTAAATTTGACATTGGAGGAAAAACCCGTATTTGATAATATAAGAGAGTTGTCATTTGAAATCCTGTATAATCAAAAACGTCATATTTGTAATTAGCTTTGTAATCTTCATATCCTTCTAATTTATGTCGAAGTTTCTCCTCTGACTTCTCTGTCATTCGCTGATATATAAACAAAACTACACATGTGTTTTGTTCCAAGTGGGCGTACAGAACGAGTTCGATAAGAGGTAGGAATGTTGAGGTCATAAAACGAGTTCTTTATCCCCACTCAGAACAGAACACTTAAATGGTATTTTGTTTATTACATATCCCATTTTATTCACAGATTCTTTAATTTTTTTAATGTATTCTTTAATAATAAACCGTTAAAGTTGTGAACATCCACATCCTATATTCTTCACAGGCTGAAATTTTGCGAGCTGTAGAACTACATCAGCACAGTTATGGCTCCTCGATGAGCGTCGAATGTTAGAACTTAAATTGCTAGTTGAGGACGGTCCTTTTCAGAGATCCCGCGGGCGCGCAAGTCCAGCCTGTCGAGCTTACGTGCCTGGGCCACGGCGCAGAGGTAGAAGTAGATGTCAGTGCTTTCTGAACAGTTACGGCGAATGACACTTTCACTGTGCCGTCTACGGGAATCTTAGCGATTATGGGTGTAACGGCTGATGCCTTTGACGCTCCACGGCTCATCTTTTCAAGAAAGAACTATATTTTCTGGTATCTGGTCCGGGTGAATGTGAAGCTTTCGTACGACAAGGGCAGTAGAAGAACTAAGCGAGACCTTTTACTGCAGTGAAAATGTGTGTGTCAACAGCTGACTTTGGATAGGGTTTAGGTGTTGAAGTCCGCCATATTGCTCGATGTTAATCTGGACCGCGGCCCCGTCCCATTCCGGTCGAATCTGGTACCCGATGACCCGTGTTTGGTGAAGGTAATCTTGCACCAGCAACTTATGAGAGGTTTCTGTGCGTTGAACGACTAAAAATTCCCCCTCAATGGAGGGCTGGGGGCTCATCCCGCACCTGCTTAGGCAAAGCAAACTGTTCCCTTGAGCTGTTGATGACTTTCAGAAATTGTACCCACTGAAGTTCGCTGACCATGTTTGCTCCTGTTACCTAGTGATTCACCAACCTCTGCCAGATGTTCAACTTATTTATTTTCCAACTCCTGCATATCTCTATAATGTAGCAAGCCCTTCCAGCTTGTAGAAATTACGGTCGAGACTGTCTCATACGTCTGTTTCATCGATATACCGTCGGTTAACATTGGTCAAAGTCTGCGCCAAGCTAGTCGTTCCTGACCTGTACATAGGCGAATGTTCCTGCGCAACATCATACGGGGCTAAGGTACGAGACATTCTTTCCAATGCCGGTCTACTATCACACTCCTGGTGGCTTGCTTCACGCCTTTGACTTTTCTCCCAAGTTTCCTTGGAAACCCTTGAGGTGTCCTCGGCAGACTTAACAATTGGTTCCAGTTTTCTTGCAAACTAGTAAAATGTTTCCTCATGTGCGAGCTGATAGGGGTTTTACTCGTCGCCCAGTGAGTATTGCGCTGACATGTGCCCCTTCAGCAGGCGTATGTCTCTCGCACTAGTAATTATCGCAAAACATATGGCAGAAAGATGGCAGCAGAATGAAAGACGGCGGCTTGTTTTAAAGTACGCTCGCCATATCCAAGCCTGCTCAAAACTTGTAGGGTATGTGCTGGTCACGTCCATGGTATCTAAGCTGTGAGGGGTTTATCTTAGCGATACAATCATTGTATAGAACCAGGTACACCACATCAACGTTTTTGTACCTCTCGTGGCTAAAGAGAGTGGTGTGGTTGTTTGCTCCTCCAGCATCACGTCGTCGTAAATAATGGCGATGTTGCCGCAGTCATCGTAGTCGTTACTTGGGACCGCTTATACGTTAAAGATCAATGTCTCTGGGTCTTCGACAGTGCCCTGTGTCGTGACGGGAGGTCACACACGGCATTCCAATCTGTTCAGAATCATCATATGACGCTGGTGTGCCGTAGCAAGTCATAAACTGTTGTCGCCAACACTCCATCCAGGGCCTGCCGTAGGCTAACACCTCAACTCATATTTTATTTCTGCCGCAAATAGAATCAAACTCGCGGTCAGCGTTCGCGTGCCCATCTAATGGAGGGTCTAGCAACTGGGAAAGATGAAATTCCACCTAGCATCTGTCTCGAGGGTATTGGGAGGTGCAGCGGTAACCTGAAACATTGTTAGGGCCTATGAATGGCCACAAAATCATCTACTGTGGCAGATTTACCTGCCTGCTCATCGACCTTTTGCCTCTGGGAGTTTTAGCGCCTCGGCCCCAGTGAGTTTCACCAGTCTCATGCCTTGTTGTTGCCACAAGAAAAGGTTGCGCAGCACAAGGTATCTTGCCCCTTGAAGAACATGGATGCTTATGAGACTGGCGAAGCAATGACGCGAATCTACATACGGAAGCCACTCAGGTGACTGACAGTTTTGCAGGTTGACTCTGAGTGTGAGTTTATATGCAGCGTGCAGCAGCTACATGGGATTCATTTGCATCGGCGTGATGCCTGCGTTCATCAGGCACAAGGCGTCTGTTCAAGCCCACACTGCAATTTTGGACACAAATACGTGTTGCTTTCCGAGAGCGGAGTTGCTGAGCACAGCGTCGATATGAATTCCTGAACAGAACAGCAAAGCAAAGTAGCTTTCAGGCACAAGCCCAGCCCGGTGCCTTCTATGCCTGACCTTGACATCTGCAGCGCGTCTTGTGAAGTCGCTTTGTCACAACTAGACTTGCGGGAATTAGTGAAGCATTTGTACGCGACCGGGGATATGGGTAATCGGAAGAGCAGTGCTACTCACCCCTTGTGGTTTCTTGAAATATGCAGCCAGCTTTAGAGATCAAGGACTTAAGATGCCTTCAAAGATTTTCCGGGTTAGGAGAAAGTGGACGGCTATCAGGCGCCTGAGCCTTCTTCGAAAAACTCTGGCCAGACATGTTTCACTACATTTACAAAAGATGGAGTTTAAAGAAGTACTTCTCATATTTGTTCTTTGCGTCATCCCCGAACTTCGATCAAACTCCAACACCAAGTTAACTTTGGTGATTCGCATCTTGCCTCTGGATTTGAGATGTATATTTGGATATAGCTGCAAGGGCCGTTTCGATGGCTTTCAAGATCAAGTGCATCCAGCTGCTATGCAGGTTGTGGTTCAGACAGGCACGTTGACATTATCGGGGTTGATGCTCATGGTGGAGGGTGATACACGTATTGTGGGCCGCTCCTCGAAACTTGAGCACACGGTCCTTTCATAGGAACTTGCCGCAGATGCGACAATCCCTTGCCCTGTGGACTGCATGGTTTCATATCAAGGTGGCGAAAGCCTATTTGCTTCTTTTGTCGGGCTCTTTGTCGCAACGGACTACTACATAGCAGAAGCCGCATCAGACCTGGTCTGAGTTATTTTGCTTTAGGAAAGTGTTGTTTTAAATTAAAATAATAACAAATAGAAAAAAATTCTTTTTAAAAAAAATAAAATACTGAAACTATAGAATGATGTTATATTGATTAAAATACAAAACAACTTGATAATGTTTTTATTGAGCTAAAATACCAAACCTATAGAATAATGTTACTTTAAATTACAATACCAAAACAATAGATTAATGCTATTTTAAATTAAAACACTAAAAGAAAATAATAAGGTTATTATAAGTTGAAATTGTTTAGATAATTGTCAGACTTTGATCCAGAATTCTGAAAATCAGTCTACGTAGACTTTTTGGGGGGTATGAAACTAGCATTGGTCAGTTAGTAAGAAACCAGTAGATTTCACTACAGACTAAAATTGGTAGAAGTCTAATGGGACTAAAGGAAATTTTTTTAAAAATTTAATTTCAACATGAAATGTGGTACGTTGGGGGGGGGGGTTTACATCTGCCTTCTAAATCTGCATATAATAGTGATTTTTTTTTCCAGTGATTTTAGTTACAGTTTATTTAAACTGCATACCTCTAGATATGCTTTGATAGCTAAACTGCATATACCTCTGATCTTGCTTTCACAAATATTACTAAAACTTAAAAAGGACTCCCTTAAATTGGGTTAGTTCAAAAGAAGATAAAATACATCATGAAACAAATTTTTAGCATAAAATTAATTTCTATGAGATAGTTTTCGTTTACTTGGCTGTATGTATGTTGTTTATTTTTTTTATAAACATGTTGGGTAATAGTATGGGCACCCACACATAGGGCAAGGGGTGGGGGCACCCCATGTTTTGGCCTACATCCGGAAAACTTAATAGCTGACCACTACATGTTTGCCCTCCACCCACCACCCACCCACCCCGAAAATAATTCTTTGGGCGCCCTGAGGGAATAGTTTTATTATTGTTGTTGTTGTTGTTGTTGTTGTTGTTGTTGTTATTATTATTATTATTATTATTGTTATTATTATTATTATTAATGCCCGTATTTGTTTTTCAACATTATAAGTACATGTACATAATGTAATTATTTTATTCCGACATTTAAACGCCAATCTCCACTTCCAAGTCAATATAAAGAACATTCACCCAGCAATGATGGCCTCGTTTAGTTTTCTGTCGATCGATATTAGGAACGGCAACTCGTCCGAAACGCGTATTGCGAATGGGTCGATTATAAACACAAATGCTTTGTAGACACACCTGATGCGGATAGGAGATGATTCGCTTTTCAAAAACCTTTTGTTTCGCATTTACCTCAAACCTAGTTTTAGTGTACTTGCTCATATTGTTTAATTGAAGGTAGTCTTTTTGTAATGTCTGCCAATTTGTTTGATTTTTGTATGCAAATCAATGGATTTGGCTTAAGAACATACCCTACTCTACTTATACTCCACCCAAACAATAAAGTTCAAGTGTCGGATCCTTACTATTCATATGAAGAAAATCTAGTGAAAGCTGGTTCTGAACTGTAAATGAATTTCAGAATAAATTAAGAACTACAAGTAATGTGCAGCTCCAAATTGGTAAATACACAACTTACTTGAAACTGCACTTCATATTTATTGTATCGAATAAAGGTTGTGCCCAACTCTATTGTCACTTACCAGTAGCGCCTTAAAGTACTTATCCTCCCGAGCTCCCCTCCCCCCCCCCTTCCCGGGCTTTGATAAAGCAAGATCCGTTTTTCATTTCGGAATTGTGATTGTGTATTCTACAAAATTTACTTAATTTCACGAGGTTTAGTCAGTATTTTCGGTTTAGTATATTACTGGAAAAGTTATCATTGTCACAAAGCTGCAAGAACGTAAATCTTGTAGGGAAACATGAGGCGGATTACGTGTGTACAGTGGATGGAATACATCTATTATTGACACTTAATTCAGTTTTCATGGGCGTAAACGGGCGTACTGATGGAAACGTAAAATGAAGTTTTGAGTTGGGCACTAAATATGAAAAAGCATGATTCCTTCGGGACATATAAATAAACAGGCAGAATCTTCAGCACCTAAGAGATTCAGAAAATGAATTATTCGACGAAGAGAATGAGAAAGATGTAATACTGGACTTTGAAAAATTCAACAGGCATATTATTGGACCTGGCAAATAATTAAAGATGTACTATTCAACAGTCAAGTTTGTTTATGTAATTTTCCAGTGAATAAGCCATAAAGATTACATTTTATAAAAATGTCATATCCATTTTAAATTGTATGTCTCAAAGATGTTGACTACAGTGAGAGACACTGACCCTAGGCTTACTAGATTATGTTTGAAACATTGTATATGGTGATATTTAAAATAAAAATTTCCAATAAAAAAAATTTACTTGAAAATGAAGTTTAATTTATGTCTATATTGAAGACAGCGACAATGAATGGTGTCGGTATTCATTAGGAACCACATTATTCCGTAAGATTGCTATTACAAGATCAAAAGAAATTTAACACGCATCCTGCTGTCATATCATATATATATATATATATATATATATATATATATATATATATATATATATATATATATATATATATATATATATATAATTTTAGCTGTTCAAACACGCTGAAGTCAATCTGACATCGGCTTCTGGATAAAGGGAACAGAATGGCAGGCAGCCAAATAAATCATAGTAATAGAACATGAGGAAATTACTTTGCTTGTTCATAAACGTCTATTGATCCTTATTTTAGTTATACCAGCAAAGTGTTACTTAAAAATAAATGCAACACGAGTAGTCTAACCTGACTATGCAGGAAATTAAGTTTGGTACTTACATATTACTCAATTTGTGTAAAGTAAACATTTCTGTTGTTGTTGCTGTTGTTGTTGTTGTAGGGCTTAACGCCATTTTTCAGCACACGATAGACTATACATGGCGGCCAGTATTAATGGGGGAGGAAGAAACCGGGAAATCCCCGGAAAGAACCACCGACCCACGAGAATCTTCAGGCAAGCTTTCTCACATATCCACATTCGCCGAATCCGAGACTCGAACCCACGCAGACAGAGGTGAGATGGCAGTGATCCGTAACGGAGAGCGCTTTAGACCACTCGGCCACTCGGGGCCCCTAAACATTTCTGAATACCGTAAATGAAACATGTAGATTATCTTTTAATTTCCAGCAATTCGATTTTATTATACTTAATATTATAACCAGATTTATATTACTTTGTTGAGTGTGGAAAATATCAAAATGTTACATAATAACAACAACACTAACAACAACAACAACAACAACAACAACAATAATAATAATAATAATAATAATAATAATAATAATAATAATAATGATAATAATAATAATAACAATAATGGAAGAAGAGGAAGAAATTCCACAAGTATGAAATTGGGTGTTTTGGAATTTTGTTAATTTTCCAGAAAACAACCTCTATCTACAATAATTTTGGCACATTTTGGCAAACAAGCCGCTTACTGGGTGCATTCTAGTTCACGAAAAGTGAAGTGTCGAAAAACAAGCAGCTAAGTCAAACAGTGACGCAGAGTAGTAACCAGTAAAATCGCTGTTTTCACTCTATTCTACTCACGTACTCAACCGTTATCCACTTGCCACTTCCCGATTTGCAATCACAGAATCTGACTGGTTTTTGAGCGGCTTCATTTATAATTTTACCAACCGCAGTCGGCATTGTTTCTGTTGATGGTTGCATAATTTGTTTTGGTGATGCTCGAGTGCCTAATAGCTGTATTCCATCTCTCGCGATCCCAGATTTTTCAACCGATCCATAGCAACGTTCTTAAGACAATCAAAGATTCGAATTACAACTTGTTTGTTAATTGGTACAGAGCATGAACGTAATGTCGTGAGCACCTTGAGTGAGTATGTAGACAATCCATACACAATATCACATAAGGCAGTTCCATAATATATCGCGAAAATGGGACTTCCGTCACGTTTACAATACGCAAATGTCTGACAGGTCCATACGACTGTCATTATATTAAAGATTAGGTCGATCTCTAATGTACAGTTCGATCGTCAATGTTTCACCTCGAATTATTTTATACGTCCCTGTCTTGAACCACAAGGAAAAAAACTAATAAGTATCAAGCGATTATTATGACATGGAAAATACACATGTGCCATGGGCGTAATTGATATAAAATAATTTAGTTCCTCAGTTGATGAAAACCCAAACAGTATATTACCATGAACAACTACGCCTGTCGTTTCACACCTCCTTTCATAACTACCACTGATGGCATTACAGGTTAAATTGATCTGAGTTGTTGAGGTAATCTTCACAAAATAGCAGGCACGATATAATATCCCATACGTAAAAATCGGTTATCATCTGTAATTTTGTCAGAGCAACCTACAACTGATCTTATTCACGACCGTTTAATGTCAACCACATACGTTTGAAATTATATTCCGTTGACAGACGTGAGTGTGGGATAATGGGCACGTATAAACATTTTAGAGTCTTTGCCAGTTATTCATGTGATTATTAGTGGAATGTCATCATTCATCTATTCCATATCGTACGTGCCAAAAGGAAGTTCAATATTATTCCATGTAGCACCAGTGTCCGCTGAAAACACGAATGAGTTGTTCTTGTAAAGACCACTAAATAGTAGTTATCGGAGATTAGGACAACTGTAACGAACCAGCAACGACGCTAGCAGCAATCTCCAGAGAGAGAGAGAGAGAGAGAGAGTCATTCACCAGCAGTAACGGGTGTCGACAATTTCACACTAAGGTCTAGTTTCGTTGATCAGATTGTGATCATCGAGGTAACTCTATGGGTTATATTTACAACAGCCGGTTGAATCGAGGCACAGATTTCTCATAGCACACGCAGGATCTCAGTCTTTTCCGATCTCACCATCGGTGTTGTACGAACGAAGTTCGTCGTATACATCATGAGTGTCTTCAACAAGCGCATGCAACATGCATGTATTTTTGTCAATGTTTCCAGCGGTTAACAATTGCTGATAAATGACTTCTGTTAATGACTTCTGTTAATGTTATATATTCAACCAAGTCCTTCTCCTTGTTTTGGTTGTTGCTGGCGCCGCCTTTTTATTCTAACCATTTGTTTGTTCTTCTCGTGTATGAAAATTTTAGTGCAGGTTGTTGCACACTCCACTTTATTATTTGTTGTTCTTCCGTCCGTGTGGGTGGAGGTGTACCTTTGGTTATCGTTCTATTAATTGTTTTATTATTTATTATGTTTTTATAAGTTGTCTCCTTGTAATGTTTACTGGTGGATGCTCACGTAATGCATAGTACATAGGTGAATGTGTGTCTTAGGCTGCTTGATCCGATTATTCATTTGCCACTTCTACCTCAGCTTCAGGGGTTGACTGATACTCTTCTGCCCACAGGAGTCTAAAACAATGTTTCATCTCTCGTTTTGCTCCATTATCTTTTCTAGCGTTAGCCAATGCAAGTATGTCATTACAATATTCAAACGGCTCGCCCGAAGCTTGTCTAAAACTAGTTAATTACCTGTATACCCACTTGTCCTATACCTCTTTTATGTGTTTTTCTTAGGGATACAACGATGCTGAGCAAACAAGAAACACGTTCACGTTTATTAACGAGATACTGGTGGTGATATCGCTGCTGCATTAACAAAGCTACCAGAAACAACATGATGTAAATAGCCTGGTGAAAAGCATAACCCTGGATAAAATTATTGTAAGCCTGGTACACAGCCGAATATTCTACTTGATTCTAACAACAAACCAGCGCCCGGTCAAGCGCCAATGAATTGTGTTTATGCTGCATGTTACTGACATGACATTGCTTATAAAACATCAAATGATATCCGTGCTCGTCAACATGCCGACATGAATCTCATCAACAACTTGAATGCAACTAATCGTACAGTCGAAGAACGAATCGCAAGATGTATCATCAAAGGAGACATCAAAGCCAAGATTGTTTTAGGAGGAGACCACTAAAAGTAATATATTAATACAAACAAACATGAATGGACACAAAACGACATTATCAAACATATACTATAGTCCGCGTGGGTATTGGAGAGGTGCAACCGCCGTGAAAAAGATAACAAGAGTGGCAAAGGTCACTCATGGGTTAGCTCGAGTATGGTTGACTAAACAAGTGTTGTGCCATATTTACCTACAAGCACCAAGAAATATTTCTGGTGGTTGATTTGATGTATATAAACCTAATGAACTTCATCAGGCTGATCTCTGATTTCTTTCACTTGGTCGTGTCTAGGACCCCAACAACAAGTACTCGTTACTAATATTCGATGTTGCCTGCAGATAAAACAAAGCTGAGGCGTTGAGATCAGAAGAATGTGCAAGTGTCGCAGATGCATTTTAACGCATTTATGCACATGGACCAGTAACAAAACCACGACTATTTCACGTGAATAATGGTAAAAAAATTTTTGGATCTGTTGCTGCGCTGTTAGTGAAGCGCCGTGAATTAACTCGTGCTGAACATGTTAATCAACATTGTGACAAACTATTGTTGAAAGATTTAATCGTACACGTACCGATCTGTTATTTGGCCATCAGTACACCAAGGAATTGTGAATAAAAATTCAACCATTTCACGAATGGGTAGCACGGCTTCCATTAGTCATATAAGCATTGAATAATGGGACCTCACGCACTATTGGATTTAACTCAGCTGATACGATTCAACAAAAGACTGTCAAACGAGGACCTCTCCTCCAATGGTAAAATGGTCCATTGATGTGTTTACAACATCCAACATGCAATCGTTTTTTGGAACTTTCACCTGGTCGACTAAAGCCACCAAACCGAGCATATCGCTAGAGGATTTGAAAGTCATTCCAGAACTCAACACAATTTGTTTTGATGCACCAGTGTATTACGTTCACGTGTCAGCTATCAGTTGATGTCCAAACGCGTAAGTGGTGATTCCATCGGGGATATTCATCGCTTTGTGTCAAGTGGAAACAAAATCACTTTTGTGCATTGGTAAACACCCATGTCATGTTTCCCACATCGTAGCAAATTTGCTGTGTGATCGAATTCACATCGGTCACAAAGTCATGTTTTATACCGTTCGGCACAACCGCGAATGTGACACGGTTAGCCGTTTTCATTCTTTTAAAACCACCGAGAGCCCCACATAACCTTCTATTGGTTTACCGGAACACTCATCCTCGAACTTGCCAAGAACCCTTTTGCTGGCGTTCCTAAACAACGGATGATCTTTTGGATACTAGCTGGTATCAAATTCACAGACCAAGCATGGTTCGGTCATATCCACGTACACATCACTGGTTGTGATGTCCATCAGCTGTGTCGGAGTACTACATCTTGACACAGTCCTGGTAAAACAGTTTAATCTTGTCCTAATAAAAATTTTTGCATGAGCAGCTTCGACAAATCCAGCAAGGACGATTAGAATTAAATTGATTTTGTCAGCTTGAGTTTCGATATGTTACTGTGAACAGCAACAAACCCGCTATCGAAGATTTCTAGAGATTCAAATGCCGTGTCAGCAATGAGCTTTCCAGGCGTTTCTTGGAATATCACGGAATAGGTCGACTCAAATCTGTTTGAGCAGATTCTCCATGTTGTGTTTTCGAACACAGCATTGTTTATGAGTTTAAACAAATCATTCTCAAACTCATATGTGGCCGCTGTGCGCACATCGGTATTCATCCGGTAAAAATTTGACCCGCCAAAAGTTAAATACCTAGTAAGAGCGCTGTTGCTTAGCATATTAGGAATCGAGGTTTCCTTATACCTCCAATATCCTGCTATTCGTACCAAAATTAAGAACCGAAAACATTTAAGATCTGAGCAGAATCACTGACATGCATCCGATACTATAAAAGTCAACATCTTCATCGCTGCATTAATATTGAAGATCCTGCCCTCCAGGGTCAAATACTTAAATGTTTGTTGGTTGATATTGTCAACAATCCTGCCCTCAGCAGAAGTATTTGTCAAGACCCTTTCTACTTCCAACGCTTGAATGTGTACTAGATAGAAATGATCGGAGACTACCAGTAGTTGTGTATCAGATATTGTGAACCTTACGAAGCCCTAAAGAATAAATTGGGATCATAACTAACACTTTACTTACTTTACGTTTGTTTCAAGAAAAGAGTAAACTTGAAATCAACAGTAACCGCCATATTTCACCCGTTGGGTATTCAGAACATTGTTTTTGTTCACTGGTTGATTTCACTTCAGAATAAGGCAAGAGAACTTTTGAGGAAATTCCTTTGACAAAACCTTTTAGTTCTGTATCTCTGTTTTTTCTTGACATTTTCTAAGGGGCGTCTTCCTTTGCGTCCGTGTTATTTTCCTTGAATATCACGCTTCTATCATAACAAACGATACCTTTGCCAGTTTCATTCACGAAGAAAAATTAAGACAGGATATGACTTTTCTGTCTCCGTCACTTTCAATCTTTAGTAAGGGCAAATATGGAGCCATAGATGTATTGTTAGTGGAGCCCGACTTGGGAGGTGCGGCCACTAAAGAAAAGTGTGGCTAAAAATCCAAAGGCCATTTCATCATGTTTATTAAGAGTGTGTGTTGTTATATTGCCAAGAAACTATTGTGATTTAAAGCCTTTTCTTTTGTGTTATCTGTCACAGTGTTCTGAGATGATGATACCGACTATCAGACTTTAAAGAAACTAAATGTTATTAACACACTGTGAAGAAAGAAAATGGATCAAAGTTTGTATAGAATATTCAGCATCCGTTTGTTCCGCTAAGAAGGAACAATCATGTATACTAGCTCATGGCTTATGAACAAATGTCTCTTGAGAGTTTAGGTTTGATTGGACATTTCATGCTGACTCTGGAGTTTTTGTTGTCATGGGTTAAATGACTCTTCAGTTTTCAAATACATTGCGAACCCTGGGCAATGTATTATTATGGTTTGATACATGCTTCTAACAGGATCAGACTTGGATAAAATGATTCCTGGCTAGTTCGCATAATAGTCAGTATGCCCAACAAAAATGTGTTTTATTTGTGATGGTTTACTATTAGATTTATTTGTATATGTAATGGAAACAGAATAATGCTATGTATCTCAGCGATTCAATTAAATGGGCAGCTGTATACATAACGATTTGCAGCATAATGATCCTAAATGTAATATTTTATACGAGTTAAAGATGTCAGTCTACAAAATACATGAATGAATTATTTACCATTTAGATAGACTTAAATGAATTATTTACATTATCGATATCTTAATATGCATTATTCTGTGTGTAAAGTACGTCGAAAGGTTCGGTATAAACATATTTTGTTTTATAATTAAGAAAATTGATTGGTTGTGTCAATTGTCTCCAAGTTGGAAATTGGAAAAGAATGTACCAAACATACCACTAAAGGCGTGAATGAATCAGTATGTCATTCGATACAAACTCTCATCGCCTGCGTTGTGATGCTACATTATACCTTTTCATTGTCACAAACTAAATGTTTTGATATGCTTCTCCTATATAAAATGTTTTTGTTTGCTTTTGAACGAAAGTTTTCTATCCCTGGAACTAAATATTGCACAGTCACACTTGAAAACACTATGTCTGTACATTATATTTTGTAGAATTCATGCACTCAACTGACCAAACCCAGATTCAGGACTTGCACATAATAAGTTAAGTGGAAAGCTCATTTAGCTATATTAAATGATCATTATCAATGCATGCCAGTAGAAGATTATACAAAAAACAATATTTAACGTTTCATTCAAGACAGATACCTTGAGCTCAAGTAGAACATCTGACAGGGGATGATCGACTGCCACCCAGCCTCTATTATGCAGTGCTAAAAGTAAACAGACAACCAACAAAAACAAAAACAACCAAACGAAAACACGAAAACATAGGTGGGGATTCGAATCAGACCTATCTTTCAATGGCATTGATCTATCCTCTTTTCACTGTGACGATTGATAAGAAAAATGTAATGTCTCCTTTATTAATGGTGTCTATTTGCATTAACTAACTGCTCATGACACCTTCATCTTTCCATCCCTCTTTTCCCGTTTTCCCTGCTTCTTCCTTGTTATGACTTTGCACAAATCTTTGAAACTTGTCTTCTTTCTTATTTGGATGGTTGTATTTTGCAAATGGTAGTAATGTAGAGTGTGCCTTCATATGTTCGTGATATGATAACAAAGTAGTAGAAAGCCAAATACAATCGGATATTTTCTCTGGAACAAATGATGAAGGCAATAGTAAACAAGGAAGTAATGTCTCTTATGGTATAGTCCATCGGCCTTTTGTTTTGTATGATGTAACTTAATTACTTGCTTGTTAGTTTTAATTTCTTTTTTTATTTTTATTTTATTCCATTACATGTTATTGTAATGGTAACTTTATTCACTGGATTTGACATTTTTTCCAGAAAATTCAGTTCAGTTCTTTATAGCTAGATGAACTTGAAACATTGTATCAATTGGTGACCTAGATTTAGTTTCTGGTAAACAACTTTTTTTTAATTTTTTAAAATTCATTCCCAGTAAAGGAATCAATGATTTCAGTCAAGGTCATATCTGGCCTACGTGATAATAGACTTGTAGTCTTTTTTGCGTCGCTCGGACTAAGTGATCACGTGACCCCATCACGAGGGTCTGAATTGCGTTTTAGTTGGGCTTAAAACTCACTTTCATAGTGATTTTGTCTCAGTCGTAATTGTATACCGTTGGAGCTCGAACTTATTTTTTGTTGTTGCCAGTTTGATTTGAATTTTTCTATTTTTCGGAATTAATAATTTATTTTCCGTGGAAACCACTAGTGCCCATTCGAATTCTTGGACAAAGACATTTATTGGAAATTATTTGGAATTATAAAGCCGGATTATTATTCTTGGTGATTCAACAAGGAACTGTTGACACGTCAACACAAAGCAGATTATAGAAGACGTCATCGCCTTCCATCTTGGAACTTTGTCGGGATTCGAAATGTGATTCACTTAGGACTTTTTATTGCCAGGACTTATATTTATCAATTCTAGGATTAATTTTAGGTTAGAGTCATAAACCGTAAGTCCTTTTTCTTATTTTTACCTTGTTTTTCAATGGAAATTAATTGTTTGTTAAATTTTACAAAGCTTGTTGACTTCACTCTTTTCTTTGTTATTTTTGTACGAGCCTAGACACTTAACACTTTGTAATTAGTTGCTATTTGATATTTTCCACTTCTTTTCACAAACCACCAAACTAATTTCAACTAAATCTGCTGAGCAAATGTAAATATTAATTAGCAGATAATTGTTTGGCCCCAAACACCTTTACAAATATATACATTCCATGCCAATCTGGCGTAAAAGGTTCCCTCCTTTACTTAAAATAGGAACACTTTCAAGCATTCGTTCTTGATAAACTACCCTACAGAGTTTTCCAAATCTGACTGAACATCTTGGCATTCAGTACATGTTGTCACGAGTAATAAAGAAGAGTAGCGGATTGTCACCCATGGCTTGCGACTTTGAAGAATGTCTAATGGTAAGGCGATATGAACCAATCACTCTCGCATAAATAAATGAGCCATGATTTGACGATATTTGGTTGATGACTTGAACATGATGATTATTTGCTGAAAACTGTCTAAATCAACCGGAAATATAGATGTGACAAAATGACTTATATTATACTTTTTACAAAGTGCCTTACATGTAAAATAGTAAGTGTTCTAAAGACCATACACTTAAGAATAATTAGAACTTTCATATAGCTTCTGTCGCTTTTTATCTTTTATCTTGTGGTATCGCGAAATCTCTCTTGACAGTATAAAATTAGCTGATATTAATAGTTTACGGTTCGTTAGTAGTAGTATTTACATTATCTACTAAACACACAACAGTAAAATTAGTAAATAACCCCAACATAACCTCCACATGGATAATTATTTTTATTTTATTAGGTTAACTTTCATCTATTGCTTTGGTGTCCTGGTAAGCCACTTTAACTGTAGATCCAAACTACTCTAAGAGTCTAGACTTGAAGTGATGTCCACCGCTTGTTTATGAATTTAGCAAACCAGATGAATTGTTGTGGCAGGCACAACCTACTAATATGTCATTTCATGGGAGCAATACAGGAGTGTGTTGGATTCACATTAAGAGTGTTGTATCCCCATAGAGAACTAACATGTGAAAATCCTGTTCCCATTATGGTTGTCTTCAATAACATAACAGTGGACGTTTGTAGCGTTAAATTCCCATTTCCCACAAGTGTCCCAATCAAAGGCAGCACAAGAATAGACATTTCCATAGACAACAACCATTTGGTCGCCATAACTGCTAACGTGTAGTAGTATAGGTATTTTGAGGTTCCTCTCTCAGAGACCCCCTACCCCCGCAAAACGTTATACGTTAAAATTTTTGTCAGCAGCCTTTTTTAGCTCAAAATGATGACTTTCATATTTCTGAGAAAAAATGTTTTGTTGGGGTAGGGGATCTCTGAGATAGGAACATCTCAAATACCTATACTACTATTACAGTCCCTATACTTATTTTTATAGTTTTAGACAACATTTCATATTAAACAAATGAAATATTATATATAATGTCATTCTGTCAATCAAAGAAACATGTTGGATTTGATCTGACAAATAAATTTTGTAAGAGATTTAATTCAATCAGATCAGCCTCAAGTTATACTGGTATAAAAACTAAAATAATAAGCGATTGTATTAAAAACGTTGGATATCATATATCACCAAAATATGGGTCAGTATGGCTATTCGCGACTGAAAAAGATATGAGAATAGCGGGTTGGGCAGATGATGTGATGACATTTATTGACAATATGGTTGATATTTTATTTGATAATGATATTACTAAAGCTATACAAAATTAAACATCTACTGTTGTAACCCATATTTTCTGATAATCTTTTTCATATCTGCTGACTCTCATTGGTAGAATATCTGTTAACATACTGTCAAAAATACGGAACTCGCGTATTAAATCGTCCATATCATATTTTATACCCCGCAAATAAGATCGTATTTGATCAAGTAACTTTTTATAGGTGATACTTGCTGTTTTACAAGCATTTTTTTTAGTCGCAAGACGAGTCTCAATTTTTTTACACGCTGTTCCAAGAGAAACACCAACGCCGGATATTATTAACAAAAACGGATTTAATGATGCTCCACTTGAAATTATACCGGAGCTAGTCATTAACAGTGGCAAATATGATATCACTCGAAGCATTTTGTTATAGTATTTGTAACATTTTTTCACACACCAAAGTTTTTTATGATAATATTTGTAATATTGCATTAGAGCGTCCACATCTTGTTTTGGAATTCTGTCTGAAATATGATTAAAATCAACTATACTTTTTTCATTGTATAATATATGTTTACAGATTTTATACAATAGTGCCAGTCCCTGGGTTTGATTTATTATAATTAACTTAATTGAGGTGTTTCAGCGACAAATTCCAGACACCACCAATAAGACGTTGCGGTTACAAATTTTTTATCAGATGGTTCCAGTAGAAATATTTCTTCGGTATTTTTATTTAACACTAAAGATACAGTTCTAGAAAAACTCTCGACTGAATGACGCCATAGATATGAGGTATATATACTAAATTTTGCACCGCTAAATATGGACAGCCTATATGACTTCTGCAGTATGTTTGATAATGTTATTTTGCGGTGTCCATGTTGCTGATCCTGATGCTACTGTGTATACAATATTGATGATCTGCTTTTGAGGAATTTTAATCAGATTCGTTTTTTCAATGATATTAGGAATTCCGTTAATAATATCGTTTAGTTTTATGTTAATTTCAGCAAGTTTAATATCTACAACCGCTGGATTTCCAAAAAATTCATTAATAGATTTCTTTATATTTCTACGAAAATTTAAAAACGTTTGTACGTGCTTAGAAAAGTCAGTTTTAATAGTGTTAATTCCATCGTTTATTAGAATATTAATATCGTCGACGTATTTTTTGTTACAGCGTCACAATCTGTTTCTGGTGTTCTGAGATCATTAATACCATTATTGTTCATATTGAGAAATGCGCGCATTATACCACCGTTGACTAACACATACTTAGATTCTTGATTATCAACGTATTTTTTTGTTGCTGCGTCTGATTCTGTGGCTGGGTCTCCAAGGTATGTAATTTTTTTTCCTGACATATTGATATTACCTGTAACTGTCCCACCTATTTTATCAAGTTTGTTATCATCAACATGCTTTAACTGCAAATAACTTACCGCTTGAGTTTGATTTAAGTTTGCTGGTGGATACCTGGTCTCCAAATTTATATTTTTTTTTCCTGACATATCTAAGTTACCGCTTAAAGTTCCACCAGATTTATCTAACTTGCTGTCGTCAACTGATCTTAGTTGTGCATAACTAACAGCTTGTGTATCAGTAACTATCAGTGGCGGATAATTTGTTTCTAAACCTAGTACTCATTGATTTGACATAAACAGGTTTCCCGTCATTGTGTCGCCGGATTTTTTTCGATAGCCTGATAAATCAACCTTACCGTCTGTTGTACTTTCAGCTGATGAATCTCCTACTAATGTTCCAAATTTTGTACAATAGCTCATTATTTATTTATCGTCTGACAATTTTTTATATAGCATAAAATTGTATAACAATAATGGCAAAATCATCGATATTAAATTTTGATACAGTTCGGTTGGTGAAACATAAACATAACAATGAACTTCCAGATTGTCATTATCTTATTGTTGGAAGAACTGGATCTGGAAAAACAAATTTGCTTATGAATTTACTTCTAGGAGATAATTTTAACTACGATCGCGTTTATATTTATATGATTAACCCGCAGCAAGATAAGTACGAGCTACTTAACAATTATAATAACAAACTTCGTGATGATCTTGAGGCTGGAGAAGATTTTTTTATTATCAAACAACCAGAAGAACTCGTTCTAGTTAATCAACTTGATTCATCCGAACACAAGATAGTCGTTTTTGATGATATTCCGCTAAACAACGAGGAAATGAATAAAATAAGATCATATTTTTCACTGTCGCGAAATAAAAAATGTAATTCTATTTATCTCGCCCAGGGTTTTTATAATGTTGACAGATTTATTAGGCGAAATACTGGTTGTTTTATATTATTTCCAGGACTTGACAACGTTGACGTTAGAAATATCGCGAACGAGCAATGTGGTGATGTAACAAAAGATAAATTTATTGAATTACATCATCAAGCAACGGCAAATAAATATGACTTTTTTTTTGTTTGATAAATTAACAAATGATACGAGTAAAATGTTTCAATGTTGTATTGAAAAATATCTACAGTAATTTTTATACAAAATAGTATATAATTAATGGAAAGACAAGCAAAGTACAGAAAACATATAGAAAATCTAAAAAAAACTTGCACAATCTCAGGCAAAATTTAAGCAGCAAGTACAGCAAGCACGACGTAGCCAAGTGGTTGCAGCAGAAACAACAGCCGCCGCTCTCAAACCAATTACTGAAGCTTTACTTGGAAAACAACCTGAAACTAAACCATTATCAGAAGAAGAACTTAAGCGACTACAGGATAAAGGTTTACTCGGACTAGTTAAAGAACAACAAGAAGCAACTGCTGGAAGAATTATTGAGAGATCTGAAGAAGAAAAAAGAAGATTAGCTGAGGCACTTGTAGCAAATATCGCTGATCCAGTTGCAAGACAAACTGAACTAGATCGGCTAATAAATGATCCACTAGCGCTTCAACGAAGATTAACAAATTTAACCACAACGGAGATTAAAAATATTTTAACAAATTTATCTGAAAAATTAAAAGATATTGAAAAGGAGCAAGAAAGAGTTGGCGAGTTGACGGTAAAGTTTATGGAAGTTGAAGATCAAAGACGATGGTATATAAAACTAGCAAATAATGAGATAACAGAGAATGATTATGATAAATTTTTAGAAGAAAATAATATAAAAGATCTTGATAATATAAGTAAATGGAGCGATAAAGAATTTGATGAATTTATTGCTAATTTAACTGTAATAATGAGAGACGGTATTGCTGCTAGAAATGAGTTGAACACAGCTATAGAAAAGGAAAATATGCCTTTACTTCATGATAAAATAAGATATGGTAATATCGCTAGACTTGTTATAAGAACAGCAAAAGAAAATAGAGAAAAAGGTTTTGGTAAGGGGTGGAGTTTTAAAAGAAAATTTGTTATACTTGATAAAAGTCGTGTAAAACAATATGTAGAAGAAAAAAAAAGGAACTGGAGTTAGAATATTTTCATCAGTTACTGAAACGATAGGCAGATTAATGCTATTGATATCATCAAAAGAAGCTGGAAATGTTGGTGTTGAAATTGACAATGAAATTATTGACATACTTGACAATTTGAGATCAGAAAATTTATTAACATCTGACGAATACAAAACTTTACATCACGATTTGATGTAATCGCCACGATTTAATTTTATAAATTTGTGTAATGATTTAATATAACAATTTTATATAAAAAATGTCAGCAACATTATTACTAGACTCTAGCCAATCTCATAAAGATAGCGCAAATTTTTCTGTAAAGTATATTCCGCCAATAGAACTAGATCGTGAAAAACAATATGAAATTGGACTAATTTCCTGTACTTGTTGGCATTCTATGGCTAACGTAAAAACTGGAGTAAACGATGAATTTGCAATTATTCATATCTCTAATCAAGGTTTTTCACAATTTTTCGAACGGAAATTCATTAAAATTCCACAAGAAGCCTACAACATAACTGATCTAAATAAAACAACAAAAGAACTAATAACAAAATAACAAACAATAAAAGGTATTATCGCGGATAGTTTTGAGCTTACACCAAGTTATAATACGTTACAAGCTAGAATAACAATAAAATCTGGTATAATAGTTGATTTTACTAATCCAACAAGTATCGCACCACTGATAGGATTCGAATATAAAAGTTATGCTGCTCCTCCTCCTAATGAAACCAGCAGAACGTATGACAGTGAAAATCCAGTAAATATAACTGATGTAAACGCAATATTGGTAAATTGCTCTATCGCATCTGGATCTTATTCAGTAAATATGCAATTGACAGATCAGTCTGGAAGACAGTTAGATCTTAACAATGAAATTGTTACTTATTATTTACACTTACGAGAAAAGTAAACATATTTTCTAAGAAAAGCTAAAAGACATTTAGTAATGCGAAAGATTTGGAAGCAAAATTATGCAACCTTAGATATAATGAAACAGAGAAAAAAAGTTTATCGAAGAAAAATAGTAGGAGGATTTTTGGGAAATATATTTGCTAAAATTATAGAAAATGCTCCAGGAATAGCTCATAAAGTTGCACCAATTGCACTTGACGCGTCAAAAGCTTTTGCAACTGGAGCTGCATCTGCTGCCGGAACTGCTGTTGGACAACAAATAGCTGATAAAATAAAAGGCGATCCACAACGTGGTATACCGACAATCAAGCAAGCTATTTCAGAAATCGCACCAACAAAAGAAACTCAACGCGCAATGATAACAACGACAAAAAAACTTTTATCGCCACGAGGAGAACAAATTATACAAAAATTAATATCTAAAGTAACAACACCGCAATAATTTTGTATAACCTAATAAATAAAAAAAATGTCTGTAAAAAATTATCTCGATTTAGCAGAAATTTATGACACAGACGACACAGTAACAGAATTCGAATACGTTGAATATCTCGATGAAAATTCTAACGAACCTAATAAGGCTGGCGTCAGAACATTTAATACTCGAGACGAGGACGTATTTTTACTTCCTCATAAAGCAATGTTGGAAGTTCGTGGCCAGATTATGACAGTAGCTGTTCCACCTGCAGCACCTGCCGCAATTGCAGTTGGAAGAGAAGTAGCTCTTATAAATGACGGTTGGTGTTTATTTAAAGATGCTCGATATCAGCTGGCCAATCAACCTGTCGAAGATATTTCAGGTCACTTACAAGTTGCAAGTACAATCTTAAATATTATTTCATTTTTCGATGATTACTCCAAATCAACTGCAACTAATATGATGTGGTTTAAAGATACTGGAACTGGTGGTGCAGGTGTTGTTGCATCAGTTGAAATTTTATCAGGATTAGTACCTATTATAGCTGCTGGGGTTGATGCTGCCGCAAATGCTGTAAATGTGAGAAATTTTCTTATTGCTAATGCTGCTTCGCTAGGTATAGCAGCACCAGCTGCAAGCGCTAATGCAGACGCTGCAAGAGTCTCACTTAATGCTGCTTGTAATAATCTTGGCTTAAATCAAGTAAATGCAGCTGCAGACGGCACTTTAATGTTAGAGCATGTTAATAACATAATTGCTCATAACAGAAGAAATATACATTACAATGATGGTTATGCTAAGAAAGAGACACTTGCAGCAGGATCACGTCAAATTACAATGATGCTGCCGTTAAGAACAATATTTGGCTTTTGTCGCGATTACAATAAAGTATTTCGTGGAGTTAAACATACACTTATTTTAAATCGATCAGAACAAAACAACTGCCTGTTTAGGTCTGGTGGGGCTGATGTACAATTTGTCATAAACAAACTTGCACTACGGATGCCAAGAATAACTCCGTCTATCACTAAAATGGCGGAATTAAATGATATGCTGAAAAAACACACAAACAGAATTTATTTTCAGCAACATAAAATATATCAAACAGCAGTTCCGAATACCACCGACTACACATGGCGAGTCACAACGACACCAAGTGAACAAAAGCCACGGTAATTATTTGTTGTATTTCAGAGACAAAATCGACGTGACAACCAACAACAAAATAATGCGATATTTGATAGCGCTGATGTTAGACGAATATACGCTAGAATAAATTCAAAGCAATATCCAGAACGAGCGATAGAATCCAATTTTGCAGATGACGCTAATAAAAACATTACTCGACCGTACATGTACCTGCTCGACGCACTGCAAAAATATCAAGATGTTGGAGATGGATCTCAGATATCGTACACTTTATCCGATATTTTATTTTGATGTTAGTAAACATAGAGAGCGAGCTGTAGACAGCACAGCTGATATTGAAATTACTTGGACACTAGGAGCACTTCCAGCTGCACCATTTTATGTATATGCTTTAGTCATAAGCGATAAATTTGTTACAATTGAGTCTGTTGGAGGTAAAATGTCAGTCCAAGTTTTCTAAACTTTAAGTTTAGAGTGCTTTGCACTTTACTCAAAGTTTGAAGAACTTCAAGTTTAATCTGTAATCGTTATATAAGATGACAAAATATATTGTAAAAGAAATATATTTGACAGATGGTCAAGTTAAAAAATTAGCAGCTGCTGTTGCAAAGAAAAGACAAGTATCATTAAAGGTCAACCCTAACGCAAAAGGTACTTTAACAAAATTAATGTTGACCAAAAAACAAGTAAATAAATACGAGCGCATAAAACCTCTTGTTTTAAATTTAAGTGCTGCACAAATAACTGCAATGGCAAAACATGGCGGCTTCTTCGGTCCGGCATTATCTGTAATAGCCAGAACGTTAATACCTAAAATTTTGCCAGTGTTAGGTACATTAGGATTAGCAGCAGCGTCTGGAGCAGTATCTGACGCAACGAAAAAGGCAGTTGAAGGTAGTGGTATAAAGAAAATTTTCGTATGAATATCGATGGTAATAATTTTATGTGACTGACAAATATAATGCCTAAAGGAAAGACAACAACAAAAAGAAAGACGACGAAAAAAAAAAGACACGACAGAGGCGAAAAGGGGGATTTATTCCAATAGCCCCGTTACTAGCAGGATTGGCGGGAAGTCTATTGCCAAATCTGTTAGGAGTAGGAACAAGGGAGATAAAGTCTGCGTTAAGTAATTTTGATATACTTGATAAACTAAAAAAAGTAAACAATTTCAGTAGAGTTTATTCTAAAGATGAACTTATGGCGATTCCATCGCTAACGTCTCAAGAGTCGCTGGCGACTCTAGGTTCGTGTGTTATAAATATACAAGATTTAATTGACGGATCTGGCACACATTGGGTAGCTGTTTATGATAACAATTATTTTGACTCGTTTGGAATTCCACCAAGTGACGCAGTAAAAAAATATATGAGTAGAATGCAAGATACGAAGTCTCCAGAGACAAAATCACTTGCGAAAATAATAAATTATTAGTCTAATCAAATTCAACCAGTTGGAACTTCTGCGTGTGGATATTATTGCGTAATGTTCATTAAACAGATGACCGAAAATCCAGATTTTTTAAAGTTTATTTTGCAATTTGATAAACAACCTTCTCACGCTAATGATGAGATTGCATTAAATTTTATCTAAACTCACTGATATACAATGTCAACATATTGTCTTAAGTGTAAAACTAAAACAGAAAATAAAGACGAAAAAACAGAAAAAAACAAAAAATAATAGAATAATGCTGAAAAGTATTTGTGCAATCTGTGGAAGAAAACAAAGTATGTTTTTACCAAAAACAAAGTTGTCAGGAGCGGGTTATCCAGAATTTGTTTTAGTGGACGACTAAATAAATAATGACATGCGACTGCGATTGCGATAGAGATTTATGTCTCGAGCAAAATAAAATTGTTACATATTGTCAGAAATGCAAAAACAGAGAAATAATTGGAACAGGTATAGATATACATAAAATTATTGGAAAATTGCCGAAACCAAAAGGCGGTTGGACATTGCCAGGTCATAAATATACTGGACCTTATAATCCTCTTGATAAACAACTTGAAGAAAACGATAATCCGCTGCCAGGACAAGAGCCTTACAATCAAGTTGACGCAATAGCAATGCGCCATGATATCTGCTACAGAGATATTGATCTTCCAGAAAGCGAACAAAATAAACATAGCTGCGATAAAATAATGTTAGACGAACTTCGTGATATGAAACCTGTAAATATGCGAGAACGTGTTGACCGAAGGTTGGTCCAGGGTTTTATTGGAGCAAAATATAAACTTGGTCTCGGTAAAAAAGAATTATATGACGATCTTGCCTTGGAGATGCTAGCGTCTCAGCTACACAGACCTAAAAAAAAAAGTTTCCGCGGCGTAAAGTTGTCGCAAATGCCGTTGATGATATCTGGGCGATAGACTTAGTTGATGTTTCAAATCTACCCCAATATAACGTTGGCGCTGATGGCGCTCCAAAGAGATATCTTTTTAATGTTGTAGATGTTTTTAGCAAATACGCGTTTAGTATACCCGTTTCGGATAAAACGGGGACATCGATGACTGATGCGCTAAAACAAATTATTGTTAACACAGAAAGAAAACCAAATAGAATCTGGACTGATCACGGAGCAGAATTTTTTAATAAAAAATTTGAACAGTTTTTAGAGCAAAATAACATTAAAAAATATGTCACAGGAAATGAGGGAAAAAGTGTCATCGTCGAGCGATTTAATCGCACGCTCAACGAAAAAATCCACAAATATTTGACAGCTAAAAATACGAGTAAATATATTGATAATTTACAAAACATTGCTGACGAGTATAATAACACGAAACACAGATCCATTTCGCTAGGCAAAAGTAAAATGTCGCCAAACGACGCGATTGCAAATCCAATATTAGCAAACGAAAACATGTACCGACGACACAAATTTAAAGTTGGTGATAAAGTTACAAATTTCTTTGACGAAAAAAACATTTGAGAAAGGGTATACTCATAACTGGAGTGAAGAAGTATTTGTTGTTGATAAAGTACTTTTAACAATACCAGTTACATACTCGTTGAAAGATTTATTAGGTGAACCTATAACTGGCAGTTTTACGAGCAAGAACTTCAGAAAACAGAACAAGATATATTTGTTATTGAAAAAGTTATTAAAAAGCGCGGCAACAAAAGTTTAGTCAAATGGCGTGGATATGGCGATAAATTTAATAGTTGGGTACCAACTCGGTCGATCTCATCGACTGAATAATATTATTATAAATTTCTTCGTATTTTATTAGTACTGATTTACATTTTACTGGTTTACACAGAGAAATTAAATGTAATTTTCTTGCACCGTCCATTGACATTAAATTAAATATTTTAACAAAATAAAATCGTATTTTATATTTCTTTGTTGTCCAGCTATTTTTACGTTTAAAAAGGGCTTTATAAGCTGCCAAAATATTTGATGCTCGGCAACAGTAAAATTAAATTTTATTATTTTTTAGCAATATGGTACTTAACATCATATCGCCCAGTTGTTGGTCTGCTTAGATATTTTTTACTAACAACAACATTATCTTCGTCGTCGTCATAGTTATGCAAAATATCTTTTTCAGTATAACCAGCAAATCTGTCATTGGTAACATTTTCTGATGTAAAATTTGAAACTGAAACAAAATCTCCCGAATTTAGTTTAGCCAGTCTCTCAATTAAGTTCATTATTATAATAATCTTTTATCTAATTAATAAATAATAAGATGTTCGGAGAAATAAAATATCATCAAAAAGTTAATATATTAAATCATAAAGAATTAGCTGAGGCAATTCGAACTTGTTTATTGGGACATAATTTTTATTTTGTTGATGTTATGATAACATTAGGAGATTCTGACAAATTTGTATTAACAGCAGCAGATAAAATAAAACTCGATACAAATAAAATGATGACGTTACGATTTAATCGCAACGATGTCATGGAATTTAGTCATAATTGTCTTACTCGAAATGATATGGAAAATATTATTAGTTATCGTATTTAAAACTAAATCTATCAAATGTCAACATTGACGTTGCTGATTTTGTTACATTATCAGCTACAAATTTTATTGCACGTGGATCAATTTTATGATATTTTCCCGCAGATGCTATTGATCCAAATTTTATTTCTTCTCCAGCTTCGAGATTTATTGAAATTATTTGTCTGGCTGGATTTTTAAAATTAGAACCATCAAAACCGGCTCCACGTCTTGTGTTTTCTTTTGGCGTAACTAAATCTAGGTTTTCCAAATGATTATCTGTTTTAATACCATTTTTATGATCAACAACCAAACCATTAGGTATTAGTCCGTTAAAAGTTTCAAACACAAAACGATGATATTGATAATGAACAAAATTAGTTTTTGTTCCACGTACATTAACACCAAGATATCCATTTCTTTTTAAACTTCCAATAACTTTTTTTGTTCTTATATGTCGACTAATTCCCATATCATTTGCCTCATATAAATCAAATACTGGATGAGGTTGAAATTCATTTTGTAATGATAAATTTTCAATATTATCATCAGCAACTGCCCCATTTACTCTGTATACTCGTTGTCCTTCTGGAATATCACCGCAAAACAAAGTATAAATAAAATCTTTTCTAAACATTTTAGTCCTTTCTGCATTATCTCCTTTTACTGAAATTAACATACCAGCTGGTGTTGATATGCCAACAGATTTTTTAGATTTTATATTAATAACAGAACCTAACATATTTGCTTCATATTAGTTGTATTTCGGATGTACATGATAAAATTCTAGCTCTTCCGCTGTCATTCTGATATATCTCAAAATTTCTGTCATTATACTATAAGGTTTTTCATATCTCTAATTAGGAATCTTAAGAAATTCAATTAAATATAAAATATTATTATATATATAATGTTAAAATTGCGAGATATTGCTAAAAAGAACATTATCAAATCAGAAAAAATTGCTTCAGCATTTTCTGGTTACGATAACAGTTACAAACTTGATGATCAAAAAATTTTAGAAATTTTAGCTCCACTTATTTATTTCATCTTTTACAACCTGTTATGCTCATAAAAGTATTAAACTTATAGTCCAATATCATACGATTTTATCAAAGTTACACGCAGTTGAAGATATACTTGATGTAATTTTTGAAACAAAAAGTTTTGACAGCGAAATTTCAGAACCATATTTAACAGCAAAATCGAGAAAAATATTGACTGGAACAAACATTGCCATGGTCGCCGATGAAATACATCAAGAAATAAACAAAAAATTAGAAGAATTTACTTCATCAGGATCAGGTTGGAAATTTGAAATAACAAAAGAAGTTTTATTTCACACAGCAAAATATAACGTACTTCACGGCAGCGGCGCTAATAGCGCTGGCTACGTCGATCTCCCTCAAAAAATTAAAAACAAAAAATGCTGTATTAATGTCAAAAACGATGATGACAAATGTTTTCAATGGTCTATTCTTTCTGCGATGTTTCCAAAAGAATAAAATGCTGATCGCATTAACAAGTATTTTCCGTACAAAAACGAACTAAATTTTTTAGGAATAACTTTTCCAGTAGCAGAAAATTATATACCAAAGTTTGAAAATCAAAACAGTATCTCAGTAAATGTTTTCGGATTAGATGAGCGAGAAAACGTTTACCCGAGATATATCTCAGAAAATGCTACACAAAATACAATAAATTTATTATTTTATCGGGGACATTATTGTTGGATAAAAAACTTTAACGGCCTAGTTGGCAAACAGTACAGTAAAAATAAAAATAAAAAATATTTCTGCTATAGATGTTTGCACGGTTTTTCTAGCGATTGAAGACTGCAGGAGCATCTCAAATACTGTGTCAATGTTCAAAGAATAAGTATGCCTAGCGAAAAAGAAAAAATATTAAAATTTAAAAATTATAATCATAAACTAAATATTCCTTTTGTTATTTACGCTGATTTCAAGTGTCTACTCGTTCCTGTGGTTGGAACAGAAAATAATCCGAATAAATCAAGTACTAGAAAAATACAACAGCATATTCCTTGCGGAGTAGCTTATAAAGTAGTTTGTTGCGCTAGCAATAAATTTTCAACTCCGATAAAGTTATATAGAGGTGAAAATCCTGCCGTATGGCTATTAAAAAATTTAATAGACGAAGTTAATAAAATTTCTAACAGATTACTTAAAACAGCTCCGATGAAAATAACGTCTAAACAACAACTCGATTTCGATGAGGCAGTTCATTGTCATATTTGTGAAAAGTTGTTGGTGGATTCTAACGGAGCCCGTGATAAGGTGCGAGATCATTGTCATTTGACCGGCCAATATCGTGGAGGAGCTCATAACGGTTGTAATTTAAAATTTCATGCTCCAGATTTTATTCCCGTAGTTTTACATAACTTTCGTGGCTATGACAGTCATATCATTGTAGAAGCTTTTGGTGATGAAAATATTAAAGCTAAACTAAAATTAAATAACGTAATAAAATGTATTCCAAATAATTTTAAAAAGTATATGTCGGTGACGCTCGGTAAATTACGTTTTATTGACAGTCTGCAATTTATGGCAGCATCATTAGATGAGCTTGTTAAAAGTTGCAGTAGTTTCGCTAACCTAAAAAGTTGCTTCGGTGAAAATTATATCGATCTGACAAAAAAGGTATATTTCCGTACGAGTATCTCGACGATTGGAGCAGATTTAATGAAACTTCTCTGCCCGGCAAAGATAAATTTTACTCGCAACTCAAAAACGAAAATATCACAGATGACGAATACAAATATGCACAAGATATTTGGAATAAATTTAGTTGTAAAAAATTTGGTGATTATCATGATCTATATTTGAAAACAGATGTATTATTGTTAGCAGATGTTTTTGAGAGTTTTCGTCAAGTAAGCTACAGCAATTATGGATTAGACCCCAGTTGGTATTATTCCTCACCTGGATTGTCTTGGGACGCTCTACTAAAAACGAGCAAAATAGAACTGGATCTCTTAATAGATGTCGATATGTTTAACTTTATTGAAAAAGGTATCAGAGGCGGAATTAGCGTTATAACAAAAAAATATGCAGTTGCTAATAACAAGTACTTAAAAAATTATGATAAAAATCTCCCGTCGAGTTACATCATTTATCTGGATACCAATAATTTGTATGGCAACGCAATGTCAGAGCCAATGCCGTGTAGTGGATTCCATTGGATAACTCCAGATCAATTTCTTAAAGAAACTGAAAAAGATTTACCTAGAAAAATTAATATCGATTTTTTTCGACATTTCATATTTTGTTGAAGTTGATGTAGATTATCCTAGTTCGCTACATGATCTACATAACGATTATCCGTTTTGCGCAGAGTCAATGATGATTAATTATAGTTTATTATCGCCTGAACAACGAGCAACGACAACAGCAAAAATTCGATTGTTAATAAGTTAGTTCCAAATTTGTTAGATAAAAGAAAGTACGTTATGCATTACAAAAATATAAAACAAGCAGTAGATGCTGGACTAATTCTGAAAAAAGGCCATCGCGTGCTAAAGTTTAATCAATCGAAGTGGATGGCAAATTATATTGATCTAAATACGAAACGTCGTGCTGTGGCTAAGACCGACTTTGAGAAAAACTTTTTCAAGTTGATGAACAACTCGGTGTTCGGTAAGACGATGGAAAACATTCGCAAGAGAGTCTCGATAGAAATTGTTAATGACATAAATCGCAGAAATAAATTAGTTAACGATGATGGTTTTGTTAGTATGAAAATATTTAATGAAAATCTTGTTGCAATACAACGACGAAAGACAAATTTAAAGTTAAATAAACCTATTTATGTTGGTGCAGCTGTACTTGATATATGAAAGTGGCTGATGTACGATTTTCACTATAATTTTACCAAAAAGCAGTGGCCAGATTCGGAGTTGCTATTTACTGATACAGATTCGCTAGTTTATAATATAAAATGTGAAGATGTCTATATGGATATTTACAATAATAAAAATCTGTTCGATTTATCAGATTATCCAGCATGTAGTGGATTTCAAGATAATTCGAATAAGAAAGTTATTGGAAAAATGAAAGATTAATTTATGTTTATGCCAGTTAGGGAATTTGTTGGACTAAAGAGCAAAATGTATGCTGTCACATTAGATGACAATAAACTTACAAAAAAGCAAAAGGTATTCCTCGAGGATATGTGAAAAAGATGATGAATTTTGACGATTTTAAAGCAGCGCTAAACAATAGCGTCAGATTTATCAAAACAAATATTATCAGAACAAATCATCATAAACTTGAAACTGATACGATCATAAAACGGGGACTAAGTAATTTTGATGATAAAAGATATTGCAGTGACGGAATTAACACACTAGCGCTTGGACATTATACAAGTAATTTTGTCTAAACATTAGAAATAATGTTTGAAAATTTAACATTAGCAGATGGAGTTAATAGCAAAATAAAAAATAATGGTTAATAACCAGCAATTATCATTTAAATTTAACGATGAAATTTCAGGTATTTGTTTTAGTAAATTTGACAGAATCAAACTCTCCCTTATCAAATCAGATGACAGCAAATACTTTAGTTATCTCGAAAGTTTACGAGACGAGCTTGCATTAAAATATGACAATTTTCATAATCCGATAAGCCAAAATCAATATACAAAAATTAATATAGACCTGGACAGGTCGAAGGTTTTTGCAAAAGGTAGTAAGTATCTTCTCAGTAAGATAGCGATGAAAGAACTATTTGAATGTCGTCGTAAAGTATCTGGTAGAATTAAATTCTCGTTATATAATCACGATAGCATATTTTACTTAATAGCAAACGTCGAGACATTGTGTGTTGGTCAAGAAATATAACTCTGTGTACCATATCTGTTTTTAAAAGGGAGATAATACTGTTCCAATCAAACATAGCATATATACTGTTTCGTATTTTTTTGCTAATGAAATATAATAGATTTGTAAATCTGATAGTATTTTAAGACCTACAAATCCTAGTATCATTTCTGTATTTACCGAAATAACTAGCAATTCGTCCTACGTAAATAACATATTCACTATAGTAAGTCCAACTGCGCAATACAGAATATTGATTATTTCTCCGCAGTAATGCCGTCATTCAGCCAGTATCCTTGGCAACGGCCGATCTTCTGTCAAAGATAATTGTGTGGTCGCAATTCAGGCAAACATTAGGATTTCGTTTTTTTCTGTACAATATAAAATCAAAAATCATGTTTTTTCTCGATTTATTTATAATAATGTTTTTAGAATCAGATCTTTTAATTCAGCTTCGACTTATATATATAACATCTGTGTATTTCATTCAGTCCACTCGTTAGTATCACTGGAAACGGTCGATCTTATACAGTTCAGCCTAGCATTAGGATATTCGTTTTTCTGTACAATATAAAATCAAAAATTATGTTTTTTCTCGATTTATTTATAATAATGTTTTCAGAATTAGATCTTTTAATTTAGCTTCGATTTATATATATAACATCTGTGTATTTCATTCAGTCCACTCTTTAGTATCAGTGAAAAACGGTCGATCTTATATTGTTCAGCCTAGCATTAGGATATTCGTTTTTCTGTACAATATAAAATCAAAAATTGTTTTTTCTCGATTTATTTATAATAATGTTTTCAGAATTAAATAATATAATGTAAAATTACGTATTTTCAAAATCAGAAAATGAACGCTGTTTGGTAACTATATGATAACATTTTTAACATATATATGTAACTGAATTTCATAGCTCAGTGCTAAGAATGCTGGATTCTGATACTGGCGCCCCGAGTTCGGTTCCCTTCACGGACGAAATCGTTGGGTAGGGCTCTGGATTTGCCCCTCGCTATTTTAAAAAAGGTTGGGGGGTCCGGAACACTTCCTCGAAATTCAACAAACAAAATACACTCTCCCACCATGTAAATACGTGGTGGGTGCATTTTTGCACTCCCAGGTGTTGCCATAGTGGGAGAGTGTACGAAATTTGTTGGATGTAGATAAGGCCCCCCGCTAGGATAAGTTAGGATAAGTTAGGATAAGTTTATGTTTGTGCCGTCCAAAAATAAACAGCAGGATGACGTGAGCTCGTGACCTTGTGACCTCACTAAAGGGGTACCCCACACAGGGGCCATTCCAAAAGAAACCATCTCTAGACTAAAATAAACCTCATTAGGTTCCTGGTCACAATAAAGACCTTAAAATAGACAGCCCTCCGAGTTCCTAAAGTTTCGGTTTCGGATATTTAGGAATTCGCTGGGGGTAATGTCTTAACAAAAATGAAGAGTCCCGTTGGCCACAAAAAAAAAAAAAGGCTTACATAAAATAGACTGCCTCTGAGTTTCTAAAGTTTCGTCTCATATATTTAGAAATTCGCCGGGGGGTATGTCTGAAAGAGACTCTTAGAACCTCATTAGGCTTATCTGACAGAACTTGTGGAATGGTAGACCGAACGTCATCCTGCTGTTTATTTTTGTCTTTTAGTTTAGTAATATCATTATCAAATAAAATATCAACCATATTGTCAATAAATGTCATCACATCATCTGCCCAACCCGCTATTCTCATATCATTTTCAGTCGCGAATAGCCATACTGACCCATATTTTGGTGATATATGATATCCAACTTTTTTAATACAATCGGTTATTATTTTAGTTTTTATACCAGTATAGCTTGAGGCTGATTTGATTGAATTAAATCTCTTACAAAATTTATTTGTCAGATCAAATCCAACATGTCGGATTGAATGACAGAAGGACATTATATATAATATTTCATTTATTTAATATGAAATTTTGTCTAAAACTATAAAAATAATAAGTATAGGGACTGTAATAGTAGTATAGGTATTTGAGTTGTTCCTATCTCAGAGACCCCCTACCCCAACAAAACATATTTTGTCAGAAATATGAAAGTCATCATTTTGAGCTAAAAAAGGCTGCTGACAAAAATTTTAACGTGTGTTTTGGGGGGTAGGGGGTCTCTGAGAGGGGAACCTCCAAATACCTATACTACTCCACTGTCACCTTCTTGTAACGCTCCAATGATCACGTACACATATGCTTGCATCCTGAGAATTGCAACACCAACCTACGAAAAGTAAATTACCGTTTTCGTTTCACGCTCAATGACATTGTTCACATTTTATGTTTAGGTCAGTTTCATAGACTCTGTTGTTGGAACAATATTGAAACTTTATTCATCCGAAAACACCAATGGAACCCAGAAAGGTTACTGTGACATACATTTCAAGGTACACTTACTAAGTACCGCCTTCTGTCTAGTTTCTCTGACAATTTTTCTG
Organism: Megalonaias nervosa; assembly: GCA_016617855.1. Classification (NCBI taxonomy): domain Eukaryota; kingdom Metazoa; phylum Mollusca; class Bivalvia; order Unionida; family Unionidae; genus Megalonaias; species Megalonaias nervosa. Next base: position 49,803 of record JAECUM010001197.1, read on the forward strand.
GCAACTTGAAACTTGATATGGGCATGCAGAGTACATTATACCAGACTACAAGGTAAATGTGACCTAGTTTTTCGCTCTTTACAAACATTGTACCCATTCTAATTTTATATAAGTTTCTCAAACTCTATAGCTTATACAGTTATAAAACTTGGCGTGTACAAACATAATAAAGAGTACTACACTGCTGTAAAGAAGTAGGTTATATCGGCCTATATTTCACGCTAAAGTGATCATATATATCTTTTACGTTTAGGCCAATTTCTTTAGCAAAAATGTGAAACTTAATATGTGCACTCATCAAGAGAGGTATAACAACATTTTCAAAACTAGGTCAATGTAACATACCTTTTAAGCTTCAGTGACCATAACCGTCTTGTATGGTTAGGTCTGGTGTTGGACAATATAACCTGTTTAGTCATAAAAGTTAATAAGGGAATGCATGCATCATAAATGTACTAGACCACCACACTAATAGTGGGTCACTAGGGCTAAAATGTACAGCATGGCACGTGTTCGTCATCATTCGCTATTGCTCATTGGGTAATTGCAAAACACGAACTTTTTTGTTTGCACAAATGTGTACAGGTAAACTTTTCACTCATCCGACAAGAAGGAAATGGAAGCGCGAAGTTGTAGAGAAAGAACTGGAATCCTTTATAACCCTTTCACGTACTTTTCGCTTGTACATGTGTAGCGATAGTTCCGGTTAGAACGTGCACCTAGTACTAACTGCAAAATTAGACAACATTTATAAGCACGAAAGCCCTAAAGGTATGGACAAAATGAATAAATTCTCAGAAACTTAGATTTTAAGGCAAATACTTGACCACCCCACCCCTAACCCTCTCCTTGAAGGGCTATTATCAGTCTAACTTATTGGCGTTGTATAAAACCATGTAATCAGATTATTATTCATTTTTAGAAACTAAAATATATTATCCAAATATAGAAGCACGACGCCCATTTCAAAAGGGCACTGAGATACCAGAGAGAGAGAGAGTTTACTTTGGTCAAGAAAACTGCTTACGTGATGGATCTATGAAGCCTTTCTAAGCCAACTTGCTATAATGTTGCATATGTAATTTATTTTATCCATCTGTGGGTACAAGATGGGAAGCAGTTAAAACTGTATTGATAATCCTGTTTCCTGAAATTCGATTGCAGCTGCCCATGAATACTTTCAATATTTCAGCCAACTCCATATGTTGGTTCAATCAGTTTACAGGATGGGAGTAAAATTAACATTCAGGGAGTTCCTGAACATCACCAGACGCAGTAAGTATTGTATTTTGGTGTTTATTTTGCTGTTTTTGATGTGACTTATCTCTTGTTCTTTATTAGTTGAAAATATTTAGTTAGTATGGCATAGATGTTGTTCTCCCTAAGTATTAGGACTTGAAAGTTAATTAATGCTATTACGGCTGTATTTTCTGTAAAAAAAATAAATAAAGGTGTTCAAACTATACATCCATCACATTATTTGTACTGCTCTTTGAAACTATTTTGTGTGCTCAGTACTTCTTGACCATGGTGTATCACAACAGTATGTTGGCCTTTGTTTTCCTTGGGGTAAAAAATAAATGTTATAAAATTCTTTTTGTTTCTTAATAATTTCAGCGTATAGAAGATTCGATTTTTAAGAAAAATAAAAACACTTCATAACTTTTGTCCGGTTTGGGGAATGTAAGAATACATAGTTTTCTATGATCTTGATTTTGCACCTTCCTTCTCTGAATGCTTCTTTTATTTTATTTATTCTGTACCTTACTATCAAATACCTAAAGGGTCAGGTTTTAATACAAAATGTACATTTTTGTATAGGTCTGTATAGGTGATGATTTACATAAAATCTGATATTGCACTTTTTCAAAACAATGTTCATCATTCTTGATCTGCAGTTGTGGTTATAATTTCAAAGAACAAAGTACTGCTTTTTAAAACTTAAATATACTATTAGTGAGTGGAAATTGAGATACTTATTTAAAGATTCAAATGTTCAGTTGTTAACATGACATTTCTTGGCCTCTCCTCAAAGGGAGCGGGGGAAGAGGGCATCAAAATGTTCTAAAACTTTATTTATCTTGAAAATTGAAAATATAGTTTTTGAAATCTTATATTTCCATTATTGGTCCAGTTTTACTGGTTTTTAAAAAAAGAAAAGGGGAAAACAATGTCAGTCATGTGTATTGTATTCTTTTAAAACATAAATATATACTAGATAGGGTGGAATGTCGCTATATTTATGGAGATCTTGCACCGACCAAATAATAACAAATAAATTGCGTGTTTTTGTAAGCACATGGAATTCTTCCGTGCTGTGATAACATGATTCAAGATTCAAGAACAAAAAACCATTTGACCATGAGTCATAAACCAAAAATAGGAAGAAAAAGTCCTAAGCACTAGAATCAACTGATTTTCTTCCTGTACATGGAACAATTTACTAGTTCCATTTTTTTCCTTCGTGTAGTAAACTTTCCTCAACTACCATATTTTGCAATCACATGCGACAATTACCGTTATTCTTTTAATGAGGACAAATTTTTCTCTACTTTTCATCCATTCAGAACACCATTAAAACATTGTATTGTTGAAATTATTGTGAACCTAATGAAATAAAGTATATAATGACTACAATAAATTCGTTAATTCTATTATAGAATCAAGTAAGCACAGTTTAACTCGGTAAAGTATTCTTTTGACGTTCATAATTTCTAAACAAATTTATTTTCTATACTTTCTCTTGGGTGGAGAAATTCCTTGCTTAGGATAACAACCCATTGTGATGAAGTATATTATTACATAATTGGTTTGTTACTTATCGTCATTTACTACGAGCCCAGTCTATTATAGTTTTCTGCATATATTCTAGCAGCAGGGAGGGTGAACCCTACAAAATTGGATTCGAGCAAACATATGTAAAACAAAGATTTCACACGAAAAAAATAAAAAAAAAGGTCAATAACGTCAAACTGAAACCTCTAACTTTCCGTGTACCACCAGTGATGAGATTACCGGTGATAAAATCATCGAGATTAGTTCCACGCTGTTACTTCGCCGTTGACATCCGTGTTTATAAAATTTCGTGAGTGATCGTTTATGTAATCGTGCGCGTCATTTTTGTTAGCCCACCCTCCCTGCTGATGTGGTTTTTATCCAAATATTGTATCAAGTCCGTTACGATATCTTGACCTTGGATCATGCAAGTTTATTGTTATAAAACCAAATGGGGTAGCTTGTGCTTTGAAAAAAAGTGTTTGAACTTAATCATGTCCATGTCCCCTGAACACCAAGTATAATAAATATTTTGCAGCGTATGATTATCAACTCCGTTAAACACAACCAAAATATTGCAGTTATCTCTGATTACTTTAGGTATTTGTGTATAACGCTGTGTAACATAAATCACGTCTGTATTTTTATGTCTACCTCGAGAAAATATCCTAGCTGGATTTGATTGTTTGTCCAGCATGACATCATAATATACTACTAAAGTATTAATACTTCCATCCAGATCATCTACAGATGGCGCTTCATCAATATCGGTGATAAAATCAATAACGTCACTGTCTTCATTCAGCAACTTTGCATTTTCATTAAAATCCTTAAGTACTTCATAGCATCGCTGATCATCTACAGATGGAGCTACTAAATATAATTTATCCCACTTCAGCCATCTCATTATCAGATTAAGCAATAATTGTGTTTTACCTGATCCAGATGGATCTATTATTATCATCCTGATAGAATTCGGTAGCGCTGGGTGATGTTTTACTGGCTCTTGTTTTCGTGTCGCAGAAAAGTCAATTATATCCATATAATAAATAATATGAATTTATATTGTGTTCGATGCCGTGCTGCCACGTCCACCACTGGATTAACAACAATAATAACAAAAAATAAAAAGCGTGCACTGACAGGTAAATGTGAAAAGTGTTGCACAAGAAAATATAAATTTATTTCAAACACAGCGACAGGAGGTGATATTGCTGCTTCGTTGGGAAAATTACCAGGATTACCGTGGGCGAAATATCCCGGGGAAAAACACCTACCGGGTTATAATTATTGTGGGCCTGGGACTCGTTTAGATATTCGTCTTGACGATCAAGATCAACCGCGACCTGGAGTATATCCCGTAAACAAGATTGATCAAGTGTGTTACGTTCATGATATTGCTTATCGAAGTAAAGATTTACAACAGCGACATCTCGCCGATATCAAATTAATTCATGCCATAAATAATATAAAAGATAAATCATTTCGAGAAAAATTAGCTGCTCTTCTGGTAAAAGCTGGTATGAAAGGTAAAATTATGTTAGGGGTTGGGTAATTAATTATATGATTATTATAATGGAGTCCATTTACTATTCCCCGAGAGGATATTGGAAGGGCAAAGCAGCGATTAGTAAACTCGCCGAAGCTGCAAAGGTTTCACGTGCTGTTGCTGCAGCGTGGTTAGCACGACAAGCAATATGGCAAATTTATCTACCACCACCTAAAAAAATTCAGTATGCACATTTTGATGTCAGCGTTCCCAATGAAGTTCATCAGGCAGATATTTTATTTTTGCCACATGATACTATTAAAACACGTGGACGTAAATCACGCACATACAAATACGCTTTAACTGTCGTTGACGTTGCAAGTAGATATAAAGAAGCAGAACCACTGTCAACAAAGACAGCAACTGAGGTTGCATCTGCGTTTGAACGAATTTATCAACGTGGTGGTCTACGATGGCCACGGTTGCTACAGGTTGATCCTGGCAAAGAATTTCTCGGTGCAGTATCATCGTTGATGAAAAAACATAACGTGAAAATCAGACGAGGACACACCGAAATTCATCGTGATCAGGTAATCGTTGAAAGGTTTAATTGAACACTTGCTGAGCGGTTATTTGGATACCAGTATGCGAAGGAAATAATTTATACAGATACAAGATCTCGCGAATGGGTTGCAAGATTACCAAGTGTGATAGCTGCGTTAAATAATGAAATTACTCGTGCAACTTCTATGGAACCTTCTAATGCGATCACAAAAAAACATATACCAATACACCGACGTGAATCTTCCTCTCAACCAGTATTAGATAATGTCACCGTAAGATATTTATATGAACCTGGTGAACTTGAAGGCGGTAAAAAAGAGCAACTGATCCTATCTGGAGTGTGACCACACATAAAATTTTTAACGTGGTAAGGTCCACAGGTTGGCCTGCCATCTACAGACTAGATTCAACTGCTCCTCAGCGTGGATTTGTACGTGGACAATTACAAGTAATTCCTGAGGACACACAATTACCACCGCGTTCACTTTTGTAAATTGGAACCCCTGCGTCGATTACATTCAAGACAGGTCAGTATCACATTATCACGTGTATGACCAAGATCACTATTAATTTGCCTAGTTTGGTTCCGTCTGACAAATAAGCATTACTTCTGCTTATAAATGTTCCTTTGTTCGTTGTATCAGTAATTATAAAATCTAATTCAGCATCATCCATGATTAATCTTGTACAATGTCGTTTATGATCATACGAACCACCTTGAGTAAATTTACCGATTATTTTTCTACCGAGATCTTTTGCAACTTTATTTTCATAATCAATTTTATCCCAATCTTCATCTGTCGGTAAATGTTTCTTTTGTTGTGGTAGCCAAACTTGTTTCTGCGAATGATATGATATAATAGCTTCACTGACCATCAACGACGTTAAAATTTCCGCATCAAGCATGTATTGTAATAATACGTATTGGAACCCAACATTTTTCTGAGAAATGTCTACCAAACCACGCATAAACGATCGGATGCAGATTATCGCGAACTTAAATGATTTTACACAAGCAAATACAGTTAAATCAAAATCAGATAATAGTCCATTTATCGCCACTCTCGTCATCTCGTGTGTGGGATGGCCGAATCTATCAAAGTATTTAGAACATTCTCCGTATCCAAGAAAACTTCCAGGATAACACGCAACCATATCAACGGATATAATTTTACGATGATCGTATTTGGTATTCCATAATCCGCCATGCCCATATTCGACGCAACTACGTTGAACATCTTCAAGAAATTCTGATCGTGTCGGCGACCATGAATTTTTCTTCTGAGCAAAGTGAGCCGCAACTGATGGAACTGTAAAACAATTATTTAGTAATTGTTCAACTTCAACATCATCAGAATTATATTCACTCCAAAGGCGTTGTGCAAGATTCTTCATTTCTTCATGGAGAGATTCTCTACGGTAAATATCTCCGTTAAGTTTTACAAATTGATCGTAATATGCGGATTCTGAACTCTGAAATAACCAAACAGATACAGGATCGCTGTTACTGATATCACTGATAGCATCGAATATATAATCGTCATAAAATCTGACTGTCCTATCTCGTGGAAATATTGTTACAGCATCGGTCCATGCATGTGCATTATGATCGATGATTGTTATTGGAGCTCCATTTTTTGAATATTTCTGTTTGTACAAAATTTCTCCGGTTAGTGTTTTTACTGTTATTGGAAATTTTAATTCCTTTTCTAGCTTAGCAACGTCGCTGATAGATGCTCCGGTATCTCTAACTGTTTCTGCCCACTCGTTTATTTTTGTGCGTCTTATATCTGTTAAACCGTTTCCGCGTATTGCTTTTGAGAAATGTTCCATAACTCGTTCAGCTACACAATTTATTCTTGAAATTTTCATTGGTTTGAGATCCCCAACGCTAGGTTTATTATTTAGCGGATATATTGCATATATAACTGCCGTGACAGGATATGCTCGTTCATAATATGGTTTATCAATACCGGTTAGCACACCTGGCTTGGATTGTTTATTTAATGCAACAGTATTATTTCCAGTATGAAGTCGTACAGGTTCGCGTTTGTCACGAATAATCCAAGTATCATCATCTGTCTGCACAATAAATTTTACTAGAATAATATATCTCTGCGCGTCGAGGTAGTTAATAATATTTTTACCTCGCTCGTCACTCATTCTAGCATCGACAACAACACCGCTGGTGTCGTTCATAATCCTGAATGTCGACCAAGTATGAACCGCGCCATCATTGCGAAATTCTTTTTGACCTTCACGGATACGATTGGTTATATCGCTATTTATCAAAGCCAGATCTTGCATCGAAAAATTAAATTTAGATTTTGGTAATTTGTCAAGATCAATTCTTGCGGTGGAAGGTTCGATTGTGGATAATCTCTCAAATTCCTCCATACTATATTTAAGACAAATATATATGTTTAATTGAACTTTAATTATATATATAATGATTCAAACAAACAACCGATGCCGATGGCTTATGATTGGATTTTTAACTCCTTGTAATAAATCATGCGTAAATGAATTCTGTGGCCAACATATGCAAAGTTATAGTAGAGGTAGTCTAGGACCAAAACCGTGTTTACGATGCGGTGTTGGAGTAAGAGGAGAAACACGGTTATGTGTAGCGTGTGGTGGTAAAAGATACAGAGAGCTGAAACGATATTATGATAAGATGTCTTCAGGTGAGTCTCCGTTAAAAACCGCTGAAGATTATCTGGCCAGATTTCAAGATTATCATTTAGACAAATAATATTATATATAAAAATGGAACAAATTTTTGTTCAACATCCCATCATTAAAAATTATGAAGCTTCTCGTGATGGTGTCATTAGACACTGTCAACGAAAAACACCAGTTGGTACTGTTGATAAAGCTGGTTATTTTAGATTTACTACCGGGGGAAAAAGATATCACTCACATAGGTTCATCTTCGAGTGTTTTCACGGGGTCATCAAAGATGGACTCGTAACTGATCACATAAATTCAAACCCTAAGGATAATAATTTATGTAACCTCCGGGTTGTTACACGGAGTCAGAATAATGTATTTGGAAATACTGGAAAATGTAAAATGTTTGAAAAGAGGTCGGTTATATCCATAAATACAGATACTGGTGAAGAGAGAATTTTCCCATCCATGTATGCTGCTGGTAAATATTTTGGTATCACCTCGCGTGTGGTACAATTTGTGGCGGATAATATTACCAAATCAGCATATTCAGTTAAATACGATCAAATAATTACATTCCGGTATGTATAATAAAACGAGATAAATCCGTCATCACTGATAGAGCAATCAAGTAGTTGTCTCCCTTTTTTTTGTTATTGCTTATACATATTCAGTGATAAGAATCCGTCCATCGTTAATAGAGTAATTAAGCAGCTATGGTACTACAGTCTAATCGTAATACTTAAATATCTCTCCGGTCCAAACATCTCAACGTTGTGGAAGTATTAATTGCAGAAAATATATCCTCAAAAAGAACATAAAAACCTCAGCCGTGATATTATATTGTACACATATAGATCGCAGCAGACGACACTACACTGAATGAATCTACGCAGTTCTGCGGCGGGCGGAATATACCAGAATAATATCGATCCAGTGCAGTTACTGATACAGTTCTAGTTCGTAACAGTGTTACAGTATTTTAACAAAGCAGAAACTGCAGAAATATATAAAATTGCAGAATTTATTCAGAATCAGAATATTCTTTCGGTGTCCGTGACATTGTCACTGTGAGACAGTGTGAATATTTATATATTTAAATTTAACTATAATTCATAATAGCTCCGATAGCCGTGTGGTTAAGGCGTTTGCCTGCAGATCCACTAGTGTAAACGCTGCGTGTTCGAGTCTCCAAAAATGCTAAAGATATATTATCTTGCATTTGGCGACAGATGCTATATAACTGGGGGCGCAAGCAAGCCCCATGAGATTTCATGTACCCTCACCATGTTGAACAACGTGGTGGGTGCAGTTTTGGACTTTCCCCGGGGTTTGATTTGGTGGGGGTTACATGAAATTGATATGCGCTTGCGTCCTCAAAATAAACAGCAGGGTGATGTGAAGTCGTGACCACTGAAGGGTACACCACATAGGGACATTCAGAAAGAATGTCCGCTGGACCAAAAAGTCTCAATAAGGTGCCTGTGGACCATAAGACAGGTCTTAACCATGAAGAGTGCCCCAACAAGGGACTCTTAGGATCTTATTGGTAAAGGCTTTACCGGCAAAAGGGACCCCAGTGGAATGGGAGACTGAGCGTCATCGCTGCTGTTTATTTTTGAATTTATAAAATATATATTTATATTTTTATTTAAACAAATAATTTATAATATAAAGAATAATGAATCACGAAAACATCACATCAATTATTTCTGCTATTAAGAAATTACAAAACAGCGGCGTAAAAATATCTGACCAGCTTGATCCTGAAAAAATAATGAGCGATTTTGAATTATTACAATTTCGGAGGTCAGAAAATAGGTATACTTTCCCCGCCGATTATAGATTTATAAAGATAATCCAACAGGCGATGTTACGATCGCTGGCGGCAATCACAGATGCGCAGGTGAAATTATTTGTTCCTCTTTCACGGGCTATCGAGCGGGTTAGGTTAGAATTATCTCACGAATACGAAACGAAAAGACTCGTACACGCTCGTATAAAACAGCTGAGAGATATCATGGCAGTGATGGAGTTGATAAACGAAGACGCGGAAGAATTACTGGCTAAAATAAAGACGACAAATGTGACTGTAGTGACTGTGTCACCAGTGACAACGTCACCAGTGACAACGACAACGAAGCTAGAATACCCACTTGTAAAGTTGTCCCACCTGATTTTAAACCGTAAAAAAATAATTGTTCTATCATCGTTGTGGAAATTATACATTTTCATACATAATTATTAATGATATGTATAATTTCCACAACCATCATACAAACCTCAGATCGGTGAAATAATTACTCTATCATCGTTGTTGAAAGTGTACATTTTCTATATATTTATTAATGAAATGTACACTTTCAACAACCATCATACAGATCTTAGATTGTTGAAATAATCCTTGTAATCGCGCCCCAACAAAAAAAATATTTTATCCTTGACGTTCTATTTGACATTTTTTTTTTTTGCTTCTCGTTGTGGAATCGCCACATTTTCATAATAAATATAAATAATTGTTGTGATTCCACAACGATGACGTTGATGACGAAGTCATTACGATGACGCTCTACGATCTTACATACAGATTTATATTTAACGACTCTGACCTCATTTCGAGCAAGTGGCCGTTTTGGTCAGTAAGTTTGAAATGTATCCGTGATAAGAGACGACTGTGACATTTCAGAAAAATAACGTTGATCGGTTCTGATACAATCAAATAACCTGGAGGGACATGAGGGGTAAACGAGTAGAGAATGTATCCTTGTTGGGCCTGATTGGATTTATCAGCGTCCACTTGATAACTGCCGTCGACGACGTCACACACTAGATTGACAGCGATCGTTGATGCTATATTAACGATGCCCGGGGCGACATGACGGCCGCCACCGTATGGATCATTATCGTGTCGAAGAATACCCGCTGGTGGGGATATTTTTCTCCCTGATTCAAGAATTTTTGGAAAATTTTCCTTAACAAGATTAACCATTAATTGTTTGAATTCGCCGATTTTACGTCTAGCATATACTTCTTCGTAAACTTTCTCAATTGCATCTTCCGCATTTTTTGGGTCTCTATGATGTTTATACGCATTTTTGACTAAAACATATTTAATATATTCAAAATCAAATAATACTGAATTCAGATGTTGAATTATTTTTACGATATTTTTTTTCACATCATCGCTGTAATAATATGTCAGATCAATGATTAAATTTTTGAAATTGGTCAACACTCGGTTAAATTCATCTACGATGATTGGGATTGTAACATTGATAATATTCATATCCCATGTTAAACGACCGTCATCACTTAGATCAGGAATTTCTGCTTGTCCATCAGTAAAAAAAATCTATTAATACTCCACGGATAATTATTTCGGTAATCTGGAATTTTGATGAATTTTCGATTATTTATTAAAAATTCATCTTGGCGTGGTTGTGACGGACCTTCATATGGAGGTGCAATATCTGGCCATCCTAACACTGATCTGATCGAACTTTGATATATGTCAACGGCGTAATCGGGGGAGAATATTTCAACGGCCGAAGACAGTGTTGGCTCGTGGACGGTAATGGCAATCTTTGATTCTTTTTCTATGATGGATTTAATTCTGCGTTGGAATTCTTCGTTGCTCTGTTCTATTTGATAACTTCCCGTTGGAATACTAACTACTTGCCAATTAGGAGTTCCATCGGGTTTGTTTTTATTTGCAAATATTAATGAATTATTCGGTTGTAGTCCACCAAACGACGCTGACTTAATGTTGGGCCAACTATAATAAACCCGTAATTGCGCTAACGCTATCTCGGATGCTGGTATTGCAGTTGGAAAATTAGTACTGAATTCAGGCGAAGTTGAACTCGCCGATATCATTGTGGTTCTTAACGGAGCAGTATTAGTAACGATCTGTTGTAATAATTCCTGCGATCGCTGATCGAACGATGTCATTATTATACTATTATTGTTTTAAATCCTGTTCAGAAATTTTTTCATTAACGACGTTATCGTTGACGACGACGGTGACTGCGTCACTGCCGTTGAATACTTCATTGTAGATCTTTATTGCGATACTGAATTCTTCATCGGATATTATTCCGTCATTGAGTGACGAAGAAATCAACGATGACAATTTAGAATATGCGGTCGTTGCAATATGTAATTTCATCGTGTAATCGTTCAATTTTTCATTCATGCACGTATTTATCTTTTTTTGCGACTATATTAAATATTCCAGCGATCGACGTTGACGATGAAACAATGATTGTTACAACGATCGGCGCCGTCATCATCAGCGTTGATAATACTACGCCGGTTCCAGCAACTAGCGTAGAAACCGAATAAACCATGATATCAACGACGGTTGCACGTCTACGATATTTCTTTATTTTTGCTGTATAATTATCGATGATGGTTTTTAATTTATTCTGCCATGTTATTACTTGATCGTATCTGTACCTGTTAATGTCTATCATTATACTTTAGTTGTTGTCGCTGTCTAAGACAACGGAGGTGTTTCAGCTACAAATTCTATGCACCACCAGTAGGACACTGTGGTTAATTTTTCATCATCTGATACCAGCATAAATGTTTCTTCGGTATCTTATTTAACACTACAGATACAGTCCCAGAAAAATTATCGGTTGAATAACGCTATGAAAATGTAGTAAATATTATAAATTTTGCAGAACTGAACACGGACAACCTGTACACACCGGTTACTTCTGTGGTATGTTTAATAGTGTTATCGCGCGGTGTCCACGTTGATGATCCTGATGATACCGTGTACACGATATTGTTAGCTCGTCCGTGTGGAATTTTAATCAGATTAGCTTTTTGAACCATATTAGGAATTCCACTGGTAATATCATTGAGTTTTGTATTAATGTCGGTGAGTTTAATATTAACGGTTGGTGGTTTTCCAAAAAATTCTTCAATGGTTCTGTTTAAGTTCCTACGAAAATTCAGAAACGTTTGTATGTGATTAAAAAAATCAGTTTTAATTTTGGTCATTTCATCATTGATCGTCGACAACGAAGTTGTCATCGGAATATTGTTATCGTCTACATATTTTTTTTGTTGCAGCGTCAAGATTATCCGTCGGTTCTCCAACGCTAACAATTTTATTGTCATTCATGTTAATGACGCCGTTCATTAGATCACCGGTTTTTAACAATCGTTCCCTTATGCTATCTTGGATCGACGACGGACTAACAACACTAGGAACAAGTTTGCCCTCTTTGCCATATACAGCAATGAGACCTTCTCGCGATAATCGATTACGAATAATAATACTGTTGATTGAAATATTACTCGTCTTCAGTTTGCCTTCACGGTTTTGAAATATAACAAGTTCGTTTGGATCAACGTTGGCAAGATTGAGCATGTCAGATAATTCGTCGTTGATCTATTTTGTTACTCGCTTGAGTAATTCTTCACCTGGTGATTGTTGGGTTTTAGTTTTAGCTGATCTTCTGTAAATATCTACCATTATATGATTAGCGATTATTTAGTGTATATTCGTGTACAGCTTTATGAGGCGGTTTCGTTGATTTTGATACAGCATCAAGTACTGCTAGTGCTTCAGGGCCACATATTGGTGGATCCGTTAATGTTTGTGTTGGTAGCGTTGAATACTACACTGGTACGTTCCGTCGTGACGAAGTCAGCGGTGAAATATATTTCATAAATTCTACAGGTGGCTTCAACCCATACGAATCAAAATAAATAATTCCACGTGGATCAATGGCGTATGCGACCCAGTGAGTGCCAGGCCCAATTGATGAATCAAGATTGATAATACCTGTTTCTGACAGTGCCGGATTTTTCAGTAATTGATCACGCATAAAAACACCTCAAAATTTTTTTATATTTAACTGATTAGCGGCGTTGATAAGATCAAAATTCGATAGTGGAACTATCGTTGAGTCCCTGGAATTCTTAATCCGCGCCCCAAGCGTTGTTTGGTCGAGACCCTGGAAGTCTCAGACCCAATCCAGTTCGGGATCGTCCTCGTCGTCGTCTTTTTTTAAATCCTTTTCCTGTTGCATTCTTTAATGCCATTGCAGCAGCTGTCCCAACTGCACCTAACGCAGCAGCTTTTGCAACAGCTGGAGCGGCTGCGGCTATTAGCGCTGGTAGCGCTGCGAGAAGCGGAAATATTCCCCCGGTTTTAATAGAATCTTTGATGGCGTTCACGGAAAGATTTAATCGTATTCCTTTATTGGCGTGTTTAGCTTCGTTGAATCTTTTAAACTGACGCTCGGTCAACGATAATTTATTTGCACGGGACATTTGATCGTGTTTTAATGTTACTTTTGTTCCGTATCGTGATTCCAGCGACGATTGTAATCGTTTAATCTGACCCGGGGTCAGACTGACACTAACATGATGATATGACATTTATGATATATATACTGATTTAAATCAGCGCTTGCATATTCGGAAAACATCTACATGTTTTCGACGGGAGCATCAACGACTCTCATGCGACCACCAGCACCTTCAAGTAACATTGTTTTATAGGATAATATAACGGCGATTGCTCTGTAACTACCATGAACAACTGGTGGACCAACTGCAACAACGGGTAAGTCTGTTACACGAGCTCGAAAGTGAATATCAACGACAGATTGTCTATACAAATCCAAATGCTCCAGTGAAAAGTAATAAATCGGATACAGCGTTGTAAAATCTAACTGTGATATTTGTAAACCAGTATCAACATTTTGATCACGCCCCATAAATGACATCAGACGATGATACGCAGGCGCTACATGATTTTGATTAAAATTTAACAAAATATCCTCAGATGGTTCTTGATGACTGTTTATTCGCAGCGACACTTCAGAAACACCGAGTTTGTCAAATATCATTATACTATGCGTTTGTGAGTTTACTCGTCTAGTATCTTGAAGCGCAACGAATATATGTCGGGGCGCAAAGATACCTTGTTGTGATGCTATTTGCCACGTAAATAAACCATTAACGGAACTTTGAATAGCATCTGTGGTTGTTGTTAGCCAAGACAACGTTGACTTGCCGCCGCTACCCATAAAAGCGAGTAACCGATCTTCGACGGTCATCGCTGGAGTCATTACTGGCATCCACAATGAAAGTTTTGTTAGATTTACTTTACCAGCATCACCAGCAGGCCGCCATATTGCATCATCGTCGGTTGCTTTTCTCACAAGTACAACTGTATGTTTGGCTCCAAAAATGACCTTTCGTACGTGTCTGCAGAATCCAAAGATGTGTGATAATGGAATCGCGCAAGAAAATCTTCTATTTCCACCATGCAACATTGCTCGACGTGATTTAAATCCGAAGTTGAAATCTGGATCGACATTGATAATCATACTTTGCACGTCCGCGTCGGTAATTCTAGCAAAGTTCTTTGGTCGTCCTATTTCATACTGATTATATTCGGGATCATTAGAAGTATCCTTGGAAAACATCATTGATGGACCAGCTGATCTTGAATAATCGTCGCTGTGTCGCACAAGACCAAGTATTGTCGTAACAACGTCGACATCTTTCTGAATGGATTCAATATTTCTTCCGTCGATCATGTACGTGGCGCTGTCAAATAACGCCATGATACCGTTGTTGACAAAATCAACACTATCATTACCTCCGTATTCAGTATTATCTGTTTTTACGATTTCACCTTCTACTTCAATAAATGCTTCAGCGGGCAAGAAATATCTACTCGTATCTTGAACTTGTAATTCAATTCGTCAGCGCTGATTTGGTATTCGAGCATCATAAGAATAATATTGATAATCACGCACAGATTCATCCTTGAGAACTGGCGCATCCACGTTGAATGTGGGATTAGATACTCGTTTGAACATTTCTATGTTGGTACTGTTCGTTTAATACGGAGAAATTTGTCTAGGAGACGTTTATCTCGGAAAAGTTTGTCTCGAACAACTTCAGAAATACCGCTTCCCGCTATCAGACTTGTTGCGATATTTTTTTCACCCTCTTCTGCGGCCGTCATCGCTGCTAGTTTTCGATTTACAGCTTCATTTATGACTTTACTAACACCTGCAGGCATCTCTGCGGTGCTGGATAATTTTACAGGTTGAGGTTTTCGTCGTATTAATTGTGATATTTTATCCTTGATTGTAGAAATTACTTTACCGGCGACTTCAGGACCTTTTTCACGAATAACATCAATAGCTTTCATGCCTATCTGCTTTATAACAGGTATTGCTTTTGGGGCAATTCTCGAAAATAAACCTCCTGCGGTATCACCTAATCCATCTCCGTAATATGTCTCGTATACGGATAATCGTCCATTTACCACCCTGACCATGATTGGTCTGCGTTGATTAGCGTGTATGATCATCTATTATAATCAATTATTTAACTGCTTAATCGCTATAATAATCATCGGTAATTTCGTTGATGAGAGCCCTATAATCGTTAATGTCCATAATGCTGCCGGTAAATAATCGTTGACAAATAGATGTGATTTCGTTAATAATTTCAGGAGAATTATTACCAGCTAGTTTTCCACCAACAAGAATTTCTAATCTGTCTACGTCAGCTACAACACTGCCAGGACAAATAACAAGATCACTTTGTGAAGTTTTCTTTCGAGTGAGACCACTTCCAGTTTTGCCTTTAAAATAAGATGTAGCACGACCAAGTAAACCTTGAGGTTGTTCTGGTTCGTCAGGTTTTTTTTGTTTTATTAATTTTTCTACATTTTGTTTAAACTTATTAAAATCATCCATATCTTCTTCTTCTATAAATTCTTTGTTTTCGTTAACGAGATATATAGCACCAAGCCAGTCATCAAAATTTTTAAAATCTTTAACGTACTCAGATTTTAAGAATTTATCTCGTTCATCATATCTTGATGCAATAATCATTGCACGGGGTTGTTTTTTGAGATCGTTAATAACCTCAGGTTTAAAATACATAACTCTTGAAGTTTCTAGTTGTTTTTGTTTGTCTTCTAGTTGTTTTCGTTCTTCTTCTAGTTGTTTTCGTTCTTCTTCTAGTTTTTTTTTCGTTCTTCTTTTTGTTTTCGTTCTTCTTCTAGTTGTTTTTGTTTTTGTTCTTCTTCTAGCTGTTTTTGTTTTTGTTCTAGTTGTTGTTGTTGCATTTTCTGAAAAGCCAATGTCACATCCTTTATGGCCGTGCTGTAATTAACATATCTTATGTCATCACCTCGAGCTTGATCAACATTGAAACGTAAACGAAAAATCCATCTGTACCATTTATCACGATCAATTTTCTCATCAGCACATTCAGGTTTTAAAAGTCTGCTTCGTTCATCGTAAGATAAAAAAGCAGTTTCAGCTAATTCATCTATATTAAGCTTTGCAATGCTGTTAATGAAAATATTATTAAATCTATCGGATAATTTAATTTTAACTTGGGCTTCTGGTTCTTGTTGAACATCATCTTCTGCTTGATCTGTTTCTTGAGTTGGTTGAGCCGCAGCTACTTCAGCAGGAAGTTCTCGTAGATTTTTTTTTGTCTTTTTAGTTCGCTCCGCTATTTTTTAGTTTGTTTTGCTGTCTCCGTTAACACAGGAACAATGCCTTTAGTAGTTTCAGTGATAGGTTTAAATAATTGTTCTGCGGATTCTGTAAACTCTTCTTGTGTTTGTTGACGCTCTTGTAACTGTTGTCTGACAGAATTACGGACAGGTAGATATTTCTTGATTGCTTTTAGTCGTTCTCGAGCTAATCGTGCTGAGTGAGGTTCATCGATCATTATTATAATGCAGGGAGGGTGGGCTAACAAAAATGACGCGCACGATTACATAAACGATCACTCACAAAATTTTATAAACACGAATGTCAACGGCGAAGTAACAGCGCGAACTAAACCCGGTGATTTTATCACGGGTGAATCTCATCACTGGTATTACTACGGAAAGTTAGAGGCTTCAGTTTGACGTTATTGACCTTTTTTTCAAATTTTTTTCGTGTGAAATCTTTGTTTTAGATATGTTTGCTCGAATCCAATTTTGTAGGGTTCACCCTCCCTGCATGTATTCTATATTAAATTCGCAGGTAGTTAGTTACCTTTATCTGTATTTCAGATTCGTTATTGCTTTGCAAAGTGGGTCGAACATAAATCAACGGAGTGAGATACCCTTTTGGTTCAATCCTCGTTTCAACGAGAATCAGGTCGTGAGAAACACCAAAACAGGAAATAGCTGGGGCCCTGAAGAGAGACATGGAGGATTTCCCTTCCAACAAGGCCAGATGTTTGATGTTCAGATCCTGGTCAGATACGACAAGTATGAGGTATCTCCACCAAGGTGGTTTCGACTTGATATAAACATTTTTACATGTAAGATAATCTATCTATGTATATGTCTTTTGTACTCTATTGTGTTCAGTATGCAGAAGGTTAACATTTGCATTCTAGCATCAGATAATTTCTCTGAAGATACAATTCCCTATTAAACAATGTATTCTTCTTTTCTTGTTTTGTCTTTAAATATTCTTGTGTTTTCAATATACATTAGATCCTAGACAGGTACATCAAGATCTTTTAAATATTTGAATGCTTTTTGTTCTAACATATGCTGATATTGATTTATCGACCATAGTTTTACACATTGACAAAGGAACACAATACATGATGGTTCAGCTGCTCTATACGTACTTTGAGTAGGTAAAATCCGTAAAGTGGAATCTTTATGCAGTTATCAGTATCAAGCCAGTGTAATAGGGGTAAGATCTCAGTAAGTCGAGTTCAATTGCAATTGCAGTTTCTTGAGAGTAATCAACAGAAATAACTGCACAGACTCTGATTTTCCGGTACTTTATGCGACTACAGACCAAGGTCTATGTTGCTTGCGGTTGGAGTCGACTTATAAGCGAGGGCATACATTATACTTCAAGATCTGATAAAAGCGGATGCTTCTTGCCAGTGTATTCTCAGTTACCAACAAGTTTATTGGTTAATATCAGTGTGTTCTCAGTTATCAATTAGTCTATTGGTTGTTTAATACCAGTATTAGTTGTTTAATACCAGTATTATTTGTTTAATACCAGTATTAGTTGTTTAATACCAATATATGCTGCCCTTTGATGAATTATTTGTAGTAGAAATACTTCGAAGAAAAATACTTATTATTCTACATTTTGATTTTGATACCATTTCATGTTAGCAAATTTTAATGGCCCAAAAGCACATTGACATTACACTGACGATACACTGACTGTGATAGGTGTGATTTTTTTTTCCCAACACACTGTTCAAAATGGCGGCAATGTTCGGACAAGAGACTGATGACAGAGAACTCGAAGTATATTGAAAATAAACTGACCATATCCATTTGGGACAATCACACTACTCACAGCTCATACTCTTTCAGAAGATATCGCTGCCATAAGGTTTGTGGGCCCCTGTGTTGTATAAATTTAAGCCCACATACTCTTTCAGAAGATAACGCTGCCATAAGGCTGGTTGGCCCCTGTGTTGTATAAAGTTAAGCCCCCGTACTCTTTCAGAAGATAACGCTGCCATAAGGCTGGTTGGCCCCTGTGTTGTATAAATTTAAGCCCACGTACTCTTTCAGAAGATATCGCTTCCATAAGACTGGTTGGCCCCTGTGCTTGGTTAAATTTAAGCCCATCATCAATTCGTTTTTGTACAAGAGCGCATTGACTGGATCATACGTACTTTCTCCAATCACAGATTCAAACCCAGTAAGAAGCGACTATATACGCTTCATGTCGGCGTTAGAGGTATTTTGATCTGGTTTGGTGCTTTATAGCACAGCAACACAAGTAGGTTATTTAATGCTGAGGTAATTGAAGTAATGTGTCCTTACCAGAGTCACACCACTGTAGCTGACCCAGGTTGGTTATAATTGTAAAGTTTTTTTTTTCTTCAAATCTTGAGTACATTGGTAAGTAAAGAATCATATTTTTCTCATGATTATTACATATCAATAATACATTCTGCACTTAAGTCATTGCCAGTGGCGGCGCGAGGGATGGTGTGAGTGTAAAAGTTGGCACTTGCCTGTCGACAGCTTTTTTTGCAGTTGAAAATTTCATCGTATTTCACCATAATTTAAGAGTACCAAACTTATATTTGAAAGGGGGAGGGGAGGTTGGCAGCTGACATAAAAACTGTTCTCTGTAACAATGTAGAGGCTCCGCTAAAGTACACAGCCTCCCGGGCGCCTTGAAGTTTGTAGAAAATGTAAATTTAGCGTGATACAGTTATGAAAGATTACGGTTTTCTCGAAGTGTCATTTTATCACCAAATTTACAGAATTGATGCAGTGATATCATCATATCAACATACATGCAAACCTCCCAGACAGTGTTGGTGGGGTGGGGGTGGGGGTGTTTGAGACTCGAAAAGTGTGTTTTGAGATGCGTGGCCGTACTCAGTAATCGCTATCACAAAATTGCGACGTCGTGTTGTTGAGAATACATGTTTACTCATATAAGCCCATAGAAAAGGACTCGAAATTTAAATCTAAATACAAGAAAATAAAATATGTTTTGTTTGATCCATTTAATACACGTTTAATCATGCAATTGTTGGTAGACTTCGATTTGAAAAATATCAACATCCACACACACAACAATACACACTCAGATAATGACAACCATACAGGTCTTACATAAAAATGAAATAAAATGCATAAAGGTTCGGTCTTTTAAAACACATTGGACAGTGGATACGGTCTTACCTAGATGTAAAATTTGCTGCTAACAGTAATTAAAATGAGGGGTTGAAGGTGATGCTGGTGTCATTAGAGTTCATCTCAGCACTCATCAGAATTTGGATGGTACTATTGTTCCAACTTCTCCAAAGATTTTGTTGAATTTTTCTCTGCATAGAAAATAATCTTTCTGCATCTGCATTGCTGCGAAGGAGTGTCTGACATGCACTGACCATGCTAGTTATAATGTTTAAACATGATATTTACTTGTGAGAGTGAACTCTGCATTCTTGCATTGTCATGCTGATATGTGATATTTTTTACCGACTATTTAATTTGTAATTTTCGGCCGAGATGGGGTGGGTGGGTGGGTGGTGGTGGTGTATGTATGTGATAGAAGTTTCTTTCAAGCCAGAATTCTGTTGGTTTACCTCAAGAATATTTCCCTCCAGCTAATATAATGGATATAATAATTTATGTTGTAAAATAAATCAGAGGAAGTATAGTTCGTCAAGTGAGTTTTTGGCCGAAAATCGTTTTTGCCACACTCTGAACCCTCTGCCCCGGAAAAAGTTCCCTCCCCCAAATTCGTCGGTCCTTTACTATTTGATAGATAGCGGATTTCGAGGTGTAGTTCGCAGCAACATTATTTGTGCAACAATAAAATTATAGTCTTTTCTGCTGCGTTTTATAAAGTCAAACTCTGCCAAATGGAAGTTCCAAAAATTTAATTTTGCTGCTTGCTTCGCAGATGGGTCATCCTTCTCTGAATTAAAGCTGCGTTTCAACATTTTTCTTTAAAAAATGAACCACATTTCCACTCTATTCCAACTAATGAAATCAACACGTTTTGCATGTATAAAATATTGAGTAAATTCTGACCTCAAAGAAACAAGCTATACACATCCAAACAACGGCACTGTCCACGAGATAGTTATCTTTATAAAAGATGGTTTAAGAATGCTCAAAATAACATCACCCTCGCTACTGTCTCTCAGTTAAGTAATAAGTGCAGTGGTGGTTGTTATATGTGGCCGCTTTACCTTCTAATGACCTCTGTGACAATCGACTGTATAAACTGCCTCGGGGTGATATTTAGCCACGTACATTAAGCACCACTGTCTACAGTTATACAGATTCGGGCATGTATATCAGGTGACCAAAAGCGATCGCTTTTATAGATCACTGCGTAATTTCGAGTCTCGGGCTCGGCCATTGTGGGTATGTGAGAAAGTTTGCAAGTAACTTCCCATAGGTCAGTAGGTCATACCTGTTCTTTCCAGATTCTTCCTCGAACAATTATACTGGCCGCCATGTATAGCCTATCATGCGCTGATAAACGTAGTAGAGAAAAATGAGGTTTCTACCCCAAGACCCCTATCGCAGGTCCCAACCAACTCCAAACAAATACAAATTCCCACCCCAGGGTTCCACACACCCCGGCCAACAATTTTTTTCTCAAAGGGAAAATGAGGTTTTTAGCCCAAAGACCATATCCCAGGTCCCAACCAACTCCAAACATACAGTTTCCCACCCCAGGGACCCACCCGCCCCGGCCAACAATTTTTTTTCTCAAAGTGATGTCCGAGGCTTCTGGTCCAAGTTTATTGTATTATTGTTAGATAAAATTTCATACTAATTTGTTAGACAAAATTTCATACCGGCAGGGTTGGAAGTTTAGACCTCATCACCAATTATCAACGTTTCAACTGTAGGTACTAAAAATATTTCATCATTATGATAATAAAAACTAAACTTTATTTTACCGCTTACACAACGACGAGACTCAAATAAATCTTTTATTTGTGGTTTATTAAGAGGATATTTTTATTGATTAAATATACCTTTGACCGATCGAGATCGATGGTAAGTTTAATATATTTTCGTTGACTGATAGGATCATGAAAGTTATTAAATCCCTTTAATAACTCACGGCTCAATTTTTCAAGACGAAATAATTGCTGTTACCGGATCTGATAAGTGAAAGTTTTAACTTGTCACGGCCACTAAAACATATTCCTGATATTTCATTGTTAATTTCAACTGCAAACTGTTTACCGTCTATCGTTAGATATTTGATCTTGCTATTATAGCTGTTTGTCACTGTCAAAATTTCAAACATTATTTCTAAAGTTCACACAAAATTTCATACCCTAGTCATCAAATATAATGTCAAGCATAGATTTATCATCTGATGAAAATATAATATCGAGTATAGATCTGTCGTCGCGACACTACTCAAGAGCAAACGTATCTACTCCATTTTTGCAATAACGTTTGTCATCAAAATTACTTAGCCCACATTTGATAATAACATCTGTTTCAAGTTTATGATGATTTGTTCGAATAGCCATTGCTCTTACAAAACTAACGCCGCCGTTAAGTGCGTACTTGTAATCATCAAATTCCATAAATTTTTTAACAAAATCGCGAGGCAGACCTTTTGCTTTTTTTGTTATTTTATTATTGTCTAGCAACACGGCGTTCATTTTACTCTGCAATCCGATAAAATATTTGATGATGCTCGAGTCCATTTCATCCTTCAACTTACCAATAACCTTTTTATTTGTGTCATCATAAAATTTACTGTCACGAGGGTAATCGGAGAAATCAAACAGATATCGGTTATTGTAAATATCCTAATAGACGTCCTCACATTCGATTTCAAAAACAAGCGAGTCAGTATCAGTAAACAATAATCTACTTGACGGCCACTGCTTCTTAACAAAATTATTATGAAAATCGTATACGAGCCACTTTGACAAATCAAGTACAGAAGCTCCAACGTAAATCGGCTTATTTAGTTCTAGATTTGTTTTTCTTCTTTGTATCGCGACAAGGCTCTCGTTAAAAATTTTCATACTAACAAAATCATCATCTGACACAAGTTTGTTCCTGCGATTGACATCATTAACTAGCTCGATATTTACTCGTTTACTAATATGTTTCATTGTCTTACCAAAACGTAGTTGTTCATAAGCATAAAGAAGTTTTTTTTTTTCAAAATCGGTTTTCACTACGGCTCTCCTCGAAGTGTTTAAGTTAATATAACCTCTCATCCACGGCGACTTATTGAACTTTCACACTCTATGAACTTTCCTCAGCACAAGGCCAACATCTGCTGCTTGTTTTAAAACTTTGTAATGCAAAACATAATTTCTCTTGTCAAGTAAATTTGGTACTAACTTTTTAACCATAGAATTTTGTTTTGGTGATGCTGTTGCTTTTTGTTCTTGAGATAATAAACTATAATCTATTATCATTGATTCCGCACAGAAAGGATAATCGTTGTGTAAATCGTGTAACGAAATAAGATAATCGAGATCAACTTCAACGAAATACGAAACATCGTCAGGTATCTTTTTTTTTCTTCTGTTTCCGCCAGAAATTGGTCAGTCGTAGTCGAATGAAATCCACCAAATGGCCTTGGTTCTGACATCGAATAACCGTACAAATTATTAAAATCGAGATAAACGATACACTTCGATGGAAGCTCAGGATTATACTTTTTCATATACTTATTATTTGCTTCCGCATACTTTTTTGCTATCACGCTAATACCGCCTTGGATACCTTTCTCAATAAAATTAAACATGTCAACGTCAGTCAGTAATTCCAACTTCACTTTACTAAACTTTAACAAAGCATCCCAAGATAACCCGGGTGCAGAGTAATACCAACAAGGATCGAGTCCATAATTATTATAACTCACCTTTCGAAAGCTTTCAAATACGTCCGCCAGCAATAACTCATCAGTTTTCAAATACAAATCATGATAATCGCCAAACGTCTTGCAATCGAATTCTTTCCAAGTGTCTTGTGCGTATTTATACTCGTCATCAGTTATATTTTCCTTTTTTAGTTGCGAATAAAATTTATCTTTTTCAGGTAGAGAAGTTTCAAATTTACTCCAATCGTCGAGATACTCGTACGGAAATTCTCCTTTTTGTCAATAGATTAAATTTATCTCTAAATAATCTTGTAAGTTATCAAACTCGCTACAACCTTTTACTAGCTCATCTAACAATGCTGCCATAAACTGTAGGCTGTCGATAAAACGCAACTCACCTAAAGTAACTGACATATACTTTTCAAAATTATTTGGAATACACTTGATTACGTTATCGAGTTTTAAACGAGACGTTATTTCAGGATCACCAAAAGCTTCTACGATAATGTGACTATCATATCCTCTGAAATTGTGAAGAACAACTGGAACAAAATCTGAAGCATGAAACTTTAGATCACACTTGTCAACAGCCGCTCCAAGATATTGCCCGGTCAAATGACAACGATCACGTACTTTTTTATTATCGGTAGAGTCAAAGGCTTTTTCACAAATATGACAAAATTCTGCTTTTTCGTGATCAGATTCTTCTTGAGATGTCAGTTTTCTCATTGGAGCTGTTTTCTTAAACGATTAAATATATCATCAACTTCATTAATCAATTTCTTGAGAAGCCAAACAGCTGGATCTTTACCACGATATAATTTAATCGACTTGGATAAACTCGAATCAATACAACAAACTACCTTATACGCTACTCCGCATGAGATATGATTTTGAGTTTTTCTCGTACTCGATTGTTTAGGATTATTTTCTACGCCAAGCACAGGCTAGAGCAAACATTCGAAGTCGGCGTATATAACAAAAGGAATTTTTAGTTTATGCTTATGACTGACAAACTGTAATAAATTATTATCTTTGGACGGCATCGTTATTCGTTGTACATTATTACAGTACTGTAAATGCTTTTGTAATTTTTCATTGTCTGAGCAACCGTGCAAACAGCGATAACAAAAATACTTCTTATTTTTATCCAAACGTAATGATTCTTATAAAACAGCAAGTTTATTGTCGATTGCGAAGTTTATTCTGAAATATACCTTGGATAAACGTTTTCACGCTCGTCAAGACCAAATATGTTAACTGAGATATCATTATTTTGCTTTTCTAACTTTGGTATTTGATTTTCTGCAATTGGAAAGTCAATGCCATTAAAATGGAAATATCACAGAAAGAATAGCCCACTGGAAACATCTGTTATCAAAGTTCTTTATGTTTATACAGCATTTTTTATTTTTTGTGGTAGGTCAATATACGAACTACCCCGTAATACGTTATATCTTATTGTGTGAAATAAAATTTCAGTAATCATCTCAAACTTCCAACCCGAACCTAATTCTGTAAATTCTTCTATTTTTTTCCAAATTTCCTGGTGTATTTCATCAGCTAGTGATGAATGATCAGTTCCAAACAAAACACGCCTTGATTTTGCGTTAATGTAAGGGTCTGCAATTTCCTCGTCAGTCCCAAGTAGCTTTGAAAATATAATGTGATATTGCACTAGTATTTTCAAACCATTATGTTTTTCAAGTTCACGTTTTACAGCTGGTTCTAACAAGTGATAAAGATTCGTTGCAGTGAAATTTACCAGAACGACTTGTTTATCAAACAGATAGCTATTGTCAAATCCTGCAAAAGCGGTGGTTATTTTTGTAGGTTCTCCTATAAGGATCTTTTTAGCTATATCTCACAATTTCAACATTATATTTATATAACATTTTATATCTCTAATTGATTGTTCGATCGATATCTCACCGCACACTACGCATGCGCCAGTTTGAACAATCAATTAGAGATATAAAATGCTTATAGCATAATGGCACAAAATAATATGACAAGCGCAAGCGAACAAGAGTACTATTATGTTTACCCCCAGTACAACTCGTACGCGGGAAATATGTTAGGGTCGGTGATACACGTCGAATACGGACAATCGTTTGATAAAGCAACACAGCTGGTTATAAGATTAGCGCTAAAGGTTATACTGCTGAGAGAGTCGAAATGTTTAGAAAAGATTTTATTTACACTTTATTTTGCGGAGACACACCAACTGGATAGCGAGTATATCATGTAAACGATGCGGTTACCGATGATAACATTGAAAACTTGTCTTTACAAAGTGAATTTCAGCCTCATCCCGTATTTGATTTTTACTAAGCAAATGATATTGGAATTATTTGAAATATCCAAGCGAAAAAAGTATTAGAAAAAATACAGAAGGACGGTTATCTTAGAATAACTGGCAGAGGAACAAAAACAGATTATGTTGGTTATTATAGTCATCGTTTTGTTTACGAAACGTTTAACGGACTTATACCTAATGATTTAGTAATAGACCACGTCAACGGTATTAAAACAGACACTCGTTTAGCGAATCTCGAACTTGTCACGCCTAAAGAAAATAGCAGACGAGGATGTGGCGGTGGTATTAATTTCAGATCTCCTGCTAAACCTATAATATCATATAACATTAGTACAGATGAGGAAATCAAATTCAAATCAATTTCATCTGCTGCAAGACACTATAATATAAATCCAGCTACAATAAAATATGTCGCAGATGGTATTAGAAATACGGCAACATCAATGTCAACCATAACAGAATCATCTTCAAATATGCCGATTAATTATATTTTCTAGCTCAGTTTTGGTAAGACAATTATGAGCAAACATTAAAACATCATCTTTGTTAAATTTTAATGTAATAAACGTTCTGTCATTAAGTTTATTTTTTCTACCGCTGTTAGCAGAATTTTATTAGAATGACCTTGCATAACGATAACGTCAAGAGAATAATAACAATACCCGACAAACATTTTCGCACTGCTTCGGCTAATTCTCCATAATTTAATATATTAAGTTTCTGGTGATATTTTATCTCGTTAGTCATCTTATTATTATAAATTAGATAAAAAATATATTATAATATGGACTTGATGAAACGACTTGCTGATATAATCGCGGACGATAATTTTAAAGCAGGAGATGCTATAGTTGTAGATAAACATGACCGGTTGATTACACAGAGGATGACATTTTATTTAACAACAATGATGAACAAAACGAAATTGTAGGTGTAGTTGATAAAAAAAATTACAGCAGACCGACAACTGGCAGATATAATGTAAAATATCATATCGCAAAGAAAAGTTTAAAATCTAATTTTTCAGTAGATGAAAATTAGTCGTTTTGGCAGCTGATAAAACCCTTTTTAAGCATTAGAACTCCAGACCGACAGAAAAATATAAAATTTGATTTCATATTTGTCAAGATATTTCATCTGATGACGATTTCTGACGATCGCAGACGATATTTGATATCGTTATGGGAGCCAATAAAATGTAAATCTGTCAAACGTGAGTACGAGGAAATTTATAACAATATTATTTCATCCTCGACGTTGTCGATAATATAGATTTTGTTAGTACCCAACTATTAAATTTATCGCTATAACCGCGCCACTTGACAAGGTTTTTATTACCACGTCTTTTAATTACTCGTTCGATAACGAAAATATCTTGTTCAGTTTTTGTAGTTCCTCCTCGTTAAAACTACCAATTAAAGGCTCGCCTAATAAATTTTTTAGTGCATATGTTACGGGTATCGTCATTAAAACTTTATCAACTATAAATACTTCTTCAGTCCAGTTCGGGGTAAATCCTTTCTCAAATACTTTTTTTGTCACAGAAATTCTAACTCGATCGCCGACTTTAAATTTATGTCGCCTGTACATGTTTTCATTTGCCAATATTGGATTTTTAATTGCGTCATTTGGTGACTTTTTTTTTCCTTGGCGGAAAGGGTTCGATGTTTTATGTTATTATATTTGTCAACAATTTGTGAAAAATCATCAATATGCCTGTTTGTGTTTTTAGCTGTCAAATGCTTATGTATCAGCTCGTTGAGTGTGCAATTAAATCTTTCAACGATAACGCTTTCCCACTCATTTCCTGTAACATATTTGTTTATGTTATTTTGTTCCAAAAATTGCTCAAATTTTTATTAAAAAAACTCCGCTTCTTGATCGGTCCAAATTTTATTTGGTTTTCTTTGCGTACTTGTTATTATCTGTTTTAACGCATCAGTCATTGATGTTCCTGTTTTGTCCGAAACTGGTACACTAAACGCGTATTTACTAAAAAAAAAGTCAATAACGTTAAACAAGTATTTCTTATTATCGTTGAAATGAGCAAGATTTAAGATATCTACTAAATCTATTGCCCTCATATCATCAACGGCATTTGCGACAACCTTACGTCGTGGAAACCTTTATTTTAGGTTCATGTAATTCAGCTGCAAGATCATCATACGATTCTTTTCTAAGACCAAACTCTCCGAGCCCGAAAATATATTTTGTTCCGATTAATCCCTGCACTAACTTTCTATCAAATCGTTCTCTCATATTTACAGATTTCATATCACGTAGTTCATCTAGCATTATCTTATCACAGTCTGATTTTGAATTCTCAGTACGCTCTATATCACGATAACAGATATCTTGACGCATTGCTATTGCATCAACTTGATTATAAGGCTCTTGTCCTGGTAATGGATTATCGTTTACGTCTAACTGTTTGTCGATGGATTGTACGGCCAGGTATATTTATGGCCAGGCAATGCCCACCCTCCCTTTGGTCTCGGTAATTTTCCAATGAATTTGTGGATGTCAATACTGCTGCCAATTACCTCACGTCGATTGCATGATTGACAGTACGTAATAATTTTATCTTGTTCAATACAAAGATATTTGTCACAATCATAATTACATTTAATTTTATTTTATTTTATTTTTGTAATCGTCGACAAAATATTTGTCAGCAAAAAGATATTATTATAACATTTGAAAAATTCTGTGAAACATGCCGTTCTTTGGTCAATTTTTATTTTCTGACCATTATTACCTTTTTTTTTTTTGTTTTTGTTTTTTGTTGTTTTTTTTTTGGTTTTTTTTTTTTTTGTTTTTTATAAGGGAAAATGGTTAAAAATCAAAGAAAATCAGTCCGATTTCGTATTTTTTGAGGGCCAAACCTCCAGGGGGTTAACGGCAATTTAACATTGGAAAATAAAAAAATCGATTTTTGAATTTGTTCTCGTCCAATTTTTCCACAATTTTTCACAATTTTTCAGATATTTCAAGGAAAAAAATCAACTTTTTTGATTTTCTAATATTAAATTCCCGTTAATCCCCTCGAGGTTTGACCTTCAAAAAATAAGAAATCGGACTGATTCCCAGCAGCCTCTTCGAAAAATATCTGGAAATCTAAAAGTATTTTGTAAATCTGAAAATAATTTATAAATTTTGACAAAAGTGTTGTTTTTTAACTGATTTTGGGCTAAAAATCCTATCTTTTTTTAAGGGACAATGGTTAAAAAATCAAAGAAAATCAGTCCAATTTCTTATTTTTTAAGGGTCAAACCTCAGGCAATTTTATATTTGATTTTTAAGATTTGTTTGATAAATTTCACAATTTCTCACTAAAAAATCATCAAAAACAGACAAAGACAGAAGAAAAATCAATAAAAAAATAAGAAATTTTGATGACAGTTTTTCATTTTTATCAAAATATTTTAACAATCAAATATAAAATTGCTTGAGGTTTGACCCTTAAAAACTAAGAAATTGGACCAAAAATATTTACCTTCGTCAATTAATCATCTACTAAAATAACTCCAGCTCCAGATGTCGATTTCAGAAACATACTTTTTCTCCTACCACAAACAGCACAAATAATTGTTTGCATTATTCTATTATTTTTTGTTTTTTCCGTTGTCTCATCCTTATTCTCTGTTTTAGTTTGACATTTGAGGCAGCATATTGACATTTTTTTATATTTGTAAGTTTAGAAAAAATTAACTGCAATCTCATCATTTGCGTGCGAAGGTTGCTCATCAAATTGCAAAATAAACTTAAAATAAATCAGGATCTCCAGAGTTTTCACTTCGAGATATCTGTCGGATAAACATAATGCAATAATAACCACAAGCAGATGTTCCAACCGGCTGTAGTTGATTAGACGAGTAATTCATTTTTTTAAATTTTTAAAACTATATTTTTTATAAGATCACTCGGAAAAAAGTCCGAACGAATCAAAATAAATATTATCGTAGACAGCAACCCAGTGAGTGCCGGATCCATAATTAAAGTTTTGTATATTTATGATACACGAACCGCCTGCTAGTACATTATCTAATTCGTCTTTAGAATATACTCCACGAAATCCGACAATGTCATTTAATTTTCAATTATATTAAAATTACCCAACGCGACAGGCGTTGTCAAAGTCAACGACGAAATCGTAGAGGTCATCAACGACATCTGGTGCCTGGTAGAGTCATCCCACGTCCTATCTCTAGCAGGTTTGGAATTAGACTGCCTGCTAATCCCACTAAAAGTGGAACGAAAGGAATAATTCCACCTCGTTTTGTTGCCCTCAACGACATTGTCGTTCGCGCTCGCTGGCGGTATGTTGTTGTCTTCTTTTTTTATATATAGATTTTGTCGCTTTGGCTGGCATTTTTATTTTTTATTGTTACATAAAACTAACGATAAATTTGTTTGATTCCATCGCCTGATACCGCTTTTTTAGTTGCTCCAGATACTGCCCCTGACGCTGCGGCTAGTCCAAGTGTTCCTAGTACAGGTAAATTTTTTGGTATTGCGCTAGCTATTACAAAAAATGCTGGTCCAAAAAATCCGCCATATTTTGCCATCGCTGTTATTTGTGTAACAGACAGTTTGAGCACAATCGGTTTCCACCGATTAAGTTTATTGATTTGCTGTTGAGTTAACATTACTTTCACTGCGGCGACGGACTCCTTCGTTGGGGTTATCATTAGAGAGACAGAATTACGTTTGGCAACCGCTGCTGATAATTACTTTAATTTGACCGGGCGTTAGGTATATTTCTCTGGTTGTGTATTCTGTTTTCATTATTTATACTTGTTTGTCATACAAATCGCACTTGATCAGTCATCCTTCCCTTGGTTGCATCAATTGTCAAAATCTATCACTGACAACTAGCGCATATACGTTATACTGTTCGGCTGGCAGCACACCAAGCGTCCAAGTGACTCCAATATCAACAGTCCATCCAATAGCTCGTTCGGAATGTTTTGACATATCAAAGTAAATTCCTCTACTGATATCTGAGACCCACTGTCTGCGTCCTGATATGTTTGCATAGCCTCCATAAGGTACATGTACGGCCGAGATATGTTTCTGGTGGTGTCCACAGCAAAATTGCATTCGATTACACATTCGGGATATTGTCTAGAATTTACTCTAACAAAGATTCGTCTATATCAAGATTATCAAATACGGAGTTGTTCATTTCTTGATTATTACGACATGCCTATCGTTGAAATACAACGAATAAATATCGAGGTAATTGTTCGCTTGACGTAGTTGTAAGACACCAGGTGTAATCAGCTGCGTTAGGAATTGCTGTTTGGTAAATTCTGTTTTGCTCAAAATATATTTTTTTTCAAGTAAGCGGTCAATAATGATTCGAGTTCCATCGTTTTAGCTACAGATGGGACAAATCGTGGCATCCACAGAGCTAATCTTTTAATAGCAAACTGTCCTTCAGCTACTGCAGCAGCGTGCATTATACAATCGTTTTGATCAGCTCGATCTAAAAAAGTGTATGTTTTACCCCGCGAAAAACTTTGTTATACTCGCGGCAAAATCCAGATATTGTATTTAACGGAAGCATCATCGTTATTTCGCGAGATTCTGTGGCAAATGCTTTTCGTCTGGCAAATCCTTCGTTATATCTTATATTACGTGTACTAATAACACCGTTTATTAAATTTAATATAGTGACTGCATCTGCGGCTGCACCTGGTGGTGTTATACTATGATTATTACACGCTTGTGTCAGCAAGACTCTCACAGCGTTTGCATCCGCCGCTGCAGTTGGTGGATCAATACCAAATTTTATAGAATTTCTAACTATTATTAGATTTGCAGCAGCGTCAGCACCGTGTCTGAGAGCACCACCTGAAATAAATTCGCCTGAAGCAGATAAACCAAGTCCAGTATCTTTAAACCACATCAAATTTGTGGCCATCGATCTCGAAAAATCATCGCTAAACGAGACGATATTTAGTATTGTACTTGCTATAGGCAAGTGCATTGAAATATCTTCCACGATCTGATTAGCCAGTTGGTACCGTGCACTTTTGAACAAACTCCAACCGTAATTGACAAGTGCAATTTCTGCACCAGCTGCAATATCACCGCCTATCGCAGTTAGTAATTGACCAAGCACGTCTAACACCGCCTTATGCGGCAATAGAAATACGTCCTCGTCTCTTGTATTAAAAGTTCTGACGCCAGATTTATTTGGTTCGTTCGAGTTTTCGTCGAGATACTCAACGTACTCGAATGCTGTCACTGTGTCGTCGGTATCATGTTCTTCGGCAAGATCGAGATAATTTTTAACTGACATTATTTATTCTATAATCTACACAAAACTGTGTGGCATACAAAATTACAGCAACTAAAAAGCAGCAGGCGTTATTATTTGTCTTGTTTTCTTTACAAGTTTGCGTATTATTTCTTCACCACGTGGTGACAATAACTCTTTTGTTGTAGCTATCATAGCTCGTCTGTTTCCGCTGTTGATGCAATATTTGATATTATTCGTTTTATTTTCGCGTTTGAAGGCGGGCTGCCTTTAATTTTATCAGCAATCTTATGTCCTACTCCGGTGCCAGCAGTGCTAGCAATAGCTTTGCCTGCGTCAAGTGCAATTGGAGCTACTTTATGCGCAATTCCTGGGATGTTTTCAGCTATTTTTGTAAATATATATCTTTGTTATTAAATTAGGTTTACGAAATTTACGTCGACAACTACGTTGTTGCGCTTACAATCATTAAGTGATCGCTTGTAGGTGTAAATAGTAAGTGACAATTTCATTGTTAAGATCTATTTGTCGTCCTGACTGATCTGTTAGTTGCATTGTTATGCTAGTTATTTGATTTTCAGGAGTAATCGGATAGTATATTATTTGTCGAGGAGTAATTTGCATCAGTGATCCTGGAGGAACATCTGGTGAAAAACAATAGATTGTTCGACCTTGACATCCTAAAGCTGAATACGACCCTAATGCAATAGAGCAATTGATCAATATTGTGCTCACTTGTGTTATGTTAACTGGCAGATCTCCGTCATATAATACGCTTTGTTCTGCAACACTGCCATATTGTTGGCTTTTAAAGCCTAATAATGATGCGATACCAGTCGATTGTGAAAAATCGATTATCAAATTATTTTTTAATGTGATTCTGGCTCGTAGCGTATTATAGTTTGGAATTAATTCAAAATTGTCTGCGGCAGTGTATTTTGCTATCAGGTCTCTTATCGTTTTATTGAGATCAGTTACATTATACGCTCCTGTGGTATTCTAACTGATACCCAAGCACCAGAATTAAATGTAAAGTCGTCATTGACGTTTAATTTTACATTTGCCATAGAATGCTCTACTGTAGCAGAAATTAATCCGATTTCGTACTGTTTACCAGGATCTAGTATTATTGGCGGATTATAGTTGACAGAAAAGTTTGCGCTGTCGCTCGTTGTTTGTGACGAGTCGAGTAATAATGTTGTTGACATTTATATTAAAGTTGTTAGATACGATTGTTATGTAAAATTTCATACTCGGATGATGTCAGTAATGCACTCGATCTAAGATTATCTAATATATCTACAATTTTATTGTCGATCTCTGCACTTTCATTTCCAGCTTCTTTTGATGTTATTAATAATATAAGTCTGTCAACTAGTTCATCGTTTGATGAAAAACTCGGACACCAGACCCGGTTCTTTACTCTGGTAATCTATTATCTCGTTCGTTTTCGTACTTATCAAATAGTCTTTTTAAAAGCCAACCTTTACCATAACCTCCTGGTTTATTTCGATACTGTTCTGCTGTTTTAAATATCATTTCAGCAATAATTCCTTCTCTTATAACATCAGTTGCTTGTAAAAAAATATTTCGTCTTTGTCAATTTTTTTTTATTTCTTTATCAGCATTTGACCCAGTTTTCATAATTTCTGTTAATTTTTCCATTAAATTTTTATATTTTTCTTCTGGCCAATCTCGAATTTTGTCAATGTCTCCGATATTATGTTTACTAATAAAATTATATCCCTCATTTAATATTTTCACCCTAGCTTGTTTTCAATAAAATCTTTCCTTACTTTCAGTAAGCATTATTTCCATGGTAGCTTCAGTTGCTCTTTATTGTTCCTCAGCTAATTCTTTAGTTTGCTCTGACAAATTTTCTATTAACCTCCTTAACTCGGCTGGATTAATCGGCAATTTTGCTATCGCGTGTTGAAGCATAAGAGGGTTGTTCATTAATTTGTCAAATTCGACCTGTCGTACGTCAGGATCAGCAATGTTTCTTACAAGTTCTCCTACAATTTTTTTTAGTTTCTTCTTTCGATCTTTTTTCAAGTAAACCTAACAAACCTTTTTCTTGTACTTTTTTTAGTTCTTCTGGAGATAACGCAGATATTTCTGGTGGTTTGCCAAGTATTGCTTCGGTAACAGGTTTAAGCAAACTAGCGGCTGTTTCTTCTGCTTGAACTTGTCCTCGACGAGCTTCTTCCACTTTTTTCTTAAAAGCAGCTCGAGTTGTAATAAATTTTGTTAGTAATTCAATTTTTTATTCATGTTTGTCCATCATTTATTTTTTTACGCTTTATAAAATTCGTCTCTAAATTCGTCGATTTAACAACGAAACATCTTAGCTGGATCACGCGCTAGTTTATCAAATAAAAAGAAATTGTATTTGTCTATAGTTGCTTGATGATATAGTTCAATAAATTTATCTTTTGTTACATCACCACATTGCTCGTTTGGAAAATTTCTAACATCAACATTATCTAGCCCTGGAAATAATATAAAACATCCCGTCGTCTGTCAACGTTAGAAAACCCTTGCGTTAGGTAAATCGAATTACATTTTTTGTTACGCGATAATGAAAAATCCGACTTAATCTTATTCATGAATAAACTCGTTGTTTAGAGGAATATCGTCAAATACAATTATTTTATGTTCGGACGAATTAAGTTCGTCAACTGGAATTAATTCCTCTGGTTGTTTTATTAAAAATATATCATCGCCAGCATCAAGCTCATCACGAAGTTTCTCACTACTCGCTCAATAATTTGTATTTATCCTGTTGTGGGTTAATTGTGTAAATGTATACCTTATCGTAGTTAAAGTTATCGTTGAGTAAGAGATTTAATAATAAATTTGTTTTACCAGAGCCTGTACGACCAACAATAAGATAATGACAATCTGGAAGTTCGTTATTATGTATATGTTTGATTAATCGTTCGGTGTCAAAATTTAATATCGTTGACTTCGCCATTATTGTTATACAATTTAATGTTATATATTTTATATAACATGACCTATTACACAAAGTTTGGAACAGCACTTACAGGAGACGAACCATCAGCAATAACTGATACATCATCATTAGTCAGAAAAACAGGGGACTAATGACAGGTAATTTATTAATGTCAAATCAGCGAGTACTTGGCTTAGAAGTAGATTATCCACCACCAAATGTTGATCTTACTCAAGCGGTAAGTTATGCACAACTAAAAACGATCGACAATAACAAACTATCGCTGACAGGAGGAATTTTAAGCGGTAACTTGGATATGTCAGGAAAAAAATTATAAACTTAACTCAAACCCAAGCGGTAAGTTATTTACAGTTGAAGTATGTGGATAATAATAAGCTTGATAAAACCGGTGGAACGGTTACAGGTATTATTAATATGTCAAGTAAAAATTATTGGGTTGGAAACCTTATATCCACCAGCAAATGTTGATAGAACACAAGCGGTGAGCTATGCGCAACTGAACTCTGTTGACGATAGAAAACTTAATAAAACTGGCGATACAATGACAGGTTACCTTGTAATGAGCATTAACTCAAAAATAACTGGATTACCAATAAATTCGCCACAAGCTGATGATACTGATGCTATTAGTTATGTTCAGTTAAAAGAAGAACTCGCCCTGTATTTAAAAGGATCCGGTGGACCAATGTCAGGTAATATAAACATGAGGAATAATAAAATAACTACGACATATGTTCCAGTTAACCCTAATGATCTAACAAATAAAGCGTATGTTGACAGTCTGTCTAGTGGTAGTGTAAAACGAACTAAAAACAATGTTGGGTATATTCCAACACTTGTTAAGGCAACTGATAACCGAGTTGGGTTTGAAGTAAGCGCATCATCTTATTATCCTGAAAATTATCCTTATTATGCTTTCTCTGTTTGACACGAATGGACGACAAACGGAGAGGTTGAAAACTATTGGATTAAAATTAAATGTCCTATTGCAGTCGCTATTTGGCAATTTCATTTGCGAGGTCGATTAAACTCTAGTGTTGGTCGAATTTATAATTGGCATTTGCAAGGATCAAATGATGATATCAACTGGGCAACATTGTATAGTACAGAAAATACGTATATCTGAACCAACACAATATTTTACAATTCCGACAGAAAAGACCGTTAACAAGTACTTGTATTTTCGAATTTATGTTGTCGAAGCTGAAAGTCCGTTTCCGAGATTAACAGCATTTCAAATGTACACCCTCGACTATCAAATTTAATCTAACATTGTAAAATAAATGTCAGGACCACCAATTATAACCGCTGCGAGAGGATTTTATAGTATTATTTTTAATCCTAACGTAATTTTAAACCCCAGCTCATTTACAGACGATGTCAATAAATCACAAGTAATAGATAAAATACGAACTGTGAAAAATCTTAGCATTAATTCGATGAATGATCAAACATTATCAAAAGCTGAAGAAAAAAAAATTCTTCGCTTTATGCATATGCGAGGACCACAACTAATAAAATCAATAGAGAACTTTGATATTATAAGCAGATTCTGTCATCCTGATGATTGTTTAGAAGAACAAAAACAAGTTGAAAGTATTTTTAAAAAATATTGCTCGAGCTTGACAAGGAAAATATAGATTTGAAAACACAAATAGATGTAATGAAAGCACGATTTCGTTGAAGAGAGCTAAAAGTAAAACAAATAAACGATAATCATGATCGTCTCGACAAACTAACGGTATCTAAAATAACAAAATTACAAAGAAACAAAGAGTTATACGATAGTTTTTCAAAACGAGAAATTTTTAAGCATTTCGGTATGTACTACCACGACAAGGAAATACCAGTTAAAATCGCTAGTATATCTGTAGATATAAAATTAATAATTAGAGTGTATCTGAATGCAATTTACCAATGATACGTAAAAAACCCGAATTCGATCCGATTGCTGTTAATAAATCTCTAGAGGTAATAAAAAATCTTAACGAGGAAATCGATAATCTCGATAATGTTGAGCGAGAAACGTTTTTTGAACAAATCGAACCAATACAGTTTGGAGAAATATCTAATTTCTACTATGAAATCAGTGATGAATATGATGTTCTACTTCCATCGCTCCAACGCTCTAGACAATTATCAATACGAAATTATTACAATGAAATCGAGAAAATACTTAAGAAACCATACGAAAAATTAATGTGGAAAGTAGCTTCTGCTTTTGATCTTCTCATAATTGAACTAGACAGACTACGAAAATTAATGCTAATAAATTTCATAATCGCATACGCAATCATCCGACAACATCTTGTTCTCAAAAATTTTACGTTGGATCAAATAAGCTTGGTACTAGGGTTTATTGACGAAACAGAAAGAGAATACGGCAATTTAGTAAATAAAACAGACTTGTATGAACGTGAGGTATTAAACACGTTTGATTCCTACAGTTGGTTAAAGAAAAATGAGGTATTGACAGATAAACGATATCATGATACTTCGTCAGATGTTTATGACAAATACAAAGATTCTATAGCTGATCCTAACAAAATAATAAGTTCCGTGAGTTTCTTGATTTGACTGTTGGTGCTAGAGTTTTTAATATTGTATCAAAATTGTAAGCAAATATTGTATAATGAAAAAACAGGTCATGGATTTCAAATCATATTTCAAAGGAAATTCCAAAACAAGATGTGGACGCACTAATGCAATATTACAGATATTATCATAAAAAACTTTGGTGCGTAAAATAGTGTTACAAGTATTATAGTAGAATACTTCGAGTAATATCATATTTACCACTGCTAATGACTGGCTCTGGTATAATCTCAAATGAAGCATGATTAAATCCGTTTTTGTTAATAATATCTGGTGTTGGTGTTTCTCTTGCAACAGCGTTTAAAAAAATTGAGCCTCGACTTGAAACTAAAAAAAATGCCTGCAAAACAGCAAGTATCACTTATATAAAATTACTTTTCAGATACGATCTTATTTGCGAAGTATAAATATGATATGGACGATTTAATACGCGAGTTTCGTATTATTGATAGTATGTTAATAGATATTCTGCCAATGAAAGTTAACAAATATGAAAATAATTATCAAAAAATTATGGTGATAATAGGGTATGAAATTTTGTCTATACTTTAGAAATAAAATAATTACAAACAATGCCTTTAATCCTCCCTAGTCAGTTTTATCTAACAATAATACAATAAACTTGGGCCAGAAACCTCGTCATCATTTTGAGAAAAGTAAATTGTTGGAGTGGGTCGGGTTGGTCTCTGGGGTGGGAATTTGTATTTGTTTGGAGTTGGTTGGGACCTGGGATAGGGTCTTTGGGCTAGAAACATCATTTTCCCTTTCAGAAAAAGAAATTGTTGGCCGGGGTGAGTGGGTCCCTGGGGTGGGAATTTGTATTTGTTTGGAGTTGGTTGGGACTTGGGATAGGGGTCTTGGGCTAGAAACCTCATTTTCCTCTACTATAAATGGCGTTAAACCCAAACAACAACAAAAGGTATATATCATGGTATAAAGAACTCTCTATCTCTCTCTCCATCACACACACACACACACACACACACACACACACACACACACACACGCACGCACGCACGCACGCACGCACGCGTTTTCGTGTAAGATTACTGAAAATTGTGATCTTCGAAACATGACCCTACCGAGTGGTATGAGAGCTAACATCAGTGATTTACGCTTGACATGTAGTGTTCTGTCAGGTATGCGTTCCAGTGGTAGGTAACTCACTGTACAATATGCTTTAAAGGATTACTTGCTCTTAGAATAGACTGTACTGGTATTATGTGACAACACAATGTTTTGACAATTATAGGACAATGCTGGTAACACTTACTCATTGTACAACTACCTAATGAATAAAAATGCACTTTATGTCAGCTACAACGAGAAGAGTAACCGATCTTCAGTCATTACAATCGTTTTGATCTTGCGTGCTACTTTATTAAATTGTGGAGCACATATCATTTTCTGGAACTAAATTAAAAAAATGATGTATATTTCAACATTTACCTGATAGAAACAATCAAATAAGATTTAAATAAATTCCAAACAATACTGTGTTCTTTTCATTTCTACCACTTCCTCAAGAAAGTATTGAAGTTCTCTCTAAATATGTGTTTTGTGAAATAAATGTAAGCAAAAAATCCCCATCTCTTATGATTTCTAAATTCCAAAAAGCGACTTATTTTCGCGATTTGGTCTAAATTAGAGGTTTTTCAAATTTTGGCGGGTTATATTTAAATGATTGGAGATGTCGAGGGGTTTTTGTTTCGGCAGGCACAACTGGTAGTAAAAATATTTAGATGCCAGCCTGCCTATGTTATGAAGCGTTGTATTAAGGCATGATATAGGACGGATAGTGGATGTTTGGATGGACAGGGTTTCTAGGTAGGCGTATGCCATTTGGTAGATTAAAAATTTAAACATCCATAAAACTATTCTTCATAAAACCACTGAGGCGAGCGAGAGCAAAATCTGTAAAAATTGTGAACTCAAAATCACTGTTTAAACATTGCAAGATGATATTGGTTCAGAACAGCTAAATGTGATAGTTCGTATTTATTTTGTTCAGATTTTAGCTCAGAATTTGCGAAAATAGGAAGAAAAACGAGCTGATCTTCACATAAGAACTATTATGTAAATTGACTAGCTGAAAATCTCCCTTTCACATTATCTTACTGTTTTAAAATAAATGGTATACCTACTAAAATAAAACAGGAATGTGTGCTCCATTGTTTGTCTCTATTATGTAAT
This sequence comes from Megalonaias nervosa, assembly GCA_016617855.1. Taxonomy (NCBI): domain Eukaryota; kingdom Metazoa; phylum Mollusca; class Bivalvia; order Unionida; family Unionidae; genus Megalonaias; species Megalonaias nervosa. Next base: position 89,994 of record JAECUM010001197.1, read on the forward strand.
ATTTCAAATGGTCCAAATCAGCCAGCATTCTATAGGTTAACAAAGGCTCAAGATGGTGTCCCTGCTGTCGTGTCTTATGCGAACATATATTAATAGTAAATATGCACAAAATCTTTCCCAATGTTTCTGCTAACGTTTGAAATGAGTAATTTGTACATGACCGTTGCTTTTCCATGACTGATTGTGAAAAAAAAAGAAAATATGAACGACTTAACTTCGTCAGAAGAGTACAGTAAAAGCAAAATGTTATACCCAATTGGCATGTGCAATTTCGATGTTAATGTACGTTACAAAATTGTTTGTTTTAAAACTAGATGGAGCAGATCATATATGGAATGTAGTATCCAAACTTGACGTGACTATTATCATCTGCATTTCTATGGACGTGTTCCAGTAGAATGTTGCAAACGTTTATTTAGGCAGACACCATTCATATGATATCTTCTAAAAGTACCCTCTGCCCAAGCAATTTACGTTTTATCAAAGTCGACTAAACTAGCAATCATCAACTTTATAGCTGAGACTTAGCAAGGTTGAACTATTGCTACATGTTGAAAAGACTTACATTAACAAATATAAAATTGTACAACCTTGAAAATTGCACGAAGAGTTGATCTGAAACCAGCTCCTCCAAAAAGCTGATACTTTTGAAAAAAAACTTCTTTGTTCCAAAAATGGTACAGAATTGTAGAAAAAAAACGGCACATTTCAAACGACCTACGCTGATTATTGCCACTGTAGGTAATGTGTCACTTGATGGCACTCTTGTCTATATGTCTGTCTGTGTATGTCTATCATTCTGTCTGTATATATATATATATATATATATATATATATATATATATATATATATATATATATATATATATTCCCCACGCACATGAAAAGTACAATCTCTGAATTTGTTTGGTCTTGAAACTAATCTTGCTAAACTAGACTTTGTCACTACTGTATAGAATTACTTGGTTCACAAGAGCTGTTCTTGCAGCATAAATTATTTATATTTATTTAAGTGACATTTATTAAATATTATTAAAATATTGCTATTTCCCATATGTAATCAGATAACATGCTGGATTTTGCGACTAAAACACTAACAACAAAAGGAAATGCCATACATATTCACAACAGAGAAGGTTGGAGTCACAAATGTAGTGGGTTAATAGTTGCTGAAGGGGTTAATTTTCCAATTTCCAGTGCATGGATAAAAATAGATCAAGTTCAGTTGCCATGTTTAACCGTTAGGCACAGTTTTTAAATGTTTCGTAGATTTAGTTGAACTTTTTACCCAATATTCATTTTGGAAAGGATGTGTTTCTAAGCTGTTGATAGATAGGCCAAGGAAACAATGATATTTCACATGGTTTGGAAAGTTTCAGTGTGACACATCAAATACTTTTCATGCACCAGATGTTTTTATAGTTTCGTATACAAGGAAGTCATACTTAAAGCATTTTTTTTAACCTTAAATTATTAATTTATTTTACAGATTTCTGTCAATGGACGACACTTTAAAAAATATCGGCACAGAACACCGATTTCAGCTGTTACTCATCTGGTAGTTGAAGGAGGCACTAAAATCAACCAAATCCATTTTGAAAGCCCGTCTCTGGTAATGTTTAAATTTTATTTATTATACCTTCATCGTGCATCAAGATTGCATAATTATTCAAAGCAATCTCAAGGGCTAAGATGTTGGTATAGTATAGTCTATTCTTCTGGTGTAAGCAATGGAACTTGGAGACGCCTTGGATGGGTAACTACAGGCCTACACACATGCCGGAGATAAAGACTGAAGCTGGGGTCATTGTGATGCAAAGCAAACGTGATACAACTGCACCATCCAACCCCCCAAGACATACGTTCATATGTATTCATTCACAGCAAACAGGACAAGGAATTCATCCTGTGCCTTTAAATATCATTTGCTTTAGGAATAAAAGAGTTTTGATCATGCTTCACAATTCGTAGGGTGTTCGAGTGCGTATTGAATTTTGCTATCTCTCCAACTAACCTTTTCCATCATATCTAATTCTCGCTTAAGTGTCTTTTATGCGAAACTTCATATGTTCATATTTGTTTACGCCAAAAGTCAAGATTTATGACGGGACTGCATTTCGATGAATGTACCCTTATCCTAAAAATTGGTCATTGTGACCTGTTATGTGACATTTATTAAATTGAAGTAGCCACGGTGACTCGTTGGTTAGTGTACCAAACTTGCGACCAGATAGGTGCGGGTTCGAATCTTGCCCAAACAGGAGCAGGTGGGCACAGATGTCTTTCATATAGCCTTGCGTTTGTTGATATACCGCTAAATAGCACCTATTATTTCCAGTGCAGTAATGATGTTTCATATTTCATGATTCAGTAATATGTCAGAATGCAGCTAGTATTTCCACTGGTGGTGGGGAACAGTTGTGTTTCATGCGAACACTTCTGTTTATGTTGTGATTTCTTTAACAACTTTACGGAGAAAAGTATGCTGTAACTGGTTTCTGTTCCCATGGTGTAATGACCTATGAGTCTTTACGGAGCAAGCAGTGCAAGTTGTTTTAGTTTTGTAAGCATGTTGACCGAAAGTTGCCTTCTTACTGTTTATTTTACAAGCATCATGGACCATCTGTCTTGGATGCCCTTTTCAAAATCTATGTCAGTTAGGTTAATAAAATCAAACGAGTGAAGGATCTTCGGAGTATTTCATTACTCACGCAAACGAGTGAAGGATCTTCGGAGTATTTCATCACTAACATCCTCTTGTAAGTATTTGAAACCATTTTTATGTTATTTATAGCATCGATCTGATTAAAGTTAGATCTCCACTGTCCTTCAAGTGGTACAGTGTAGATCTGATTCCAATCAATTGTTTATATAATCAATGTTTAAGTGTTCAATTAGTGCCTTAAGAAATCTATTTTCCTCATCTTTTGAAGCCAAATAGAACACCCTTGGATCCAGAATATTCACATATAATTTCTTGTCTTATGGACTGCGCCGGTGGCAAAATGGTTAGAGCGTCCGCCTCGGATGCGGGAGGTCGTGGGTTCGATCCCCGGGCGAGTCATACCAAAGACTTATAAAAATGGTACTAACAGCTGCCTCGCTTGGCGCTCAGCATTAGCAGGTTAGTGTTAGGACTGGTCGGCCTGGCGTCAGGATAATGTGACTGGGTGGTACATGATGCTACATATCTAAGGCTTGATGCCCCAGTGTTAGAAATCACTATAAACTGCCACACTGCAGACATCGTAGCGATATGACTGAAAAATTGTTAAAGCTACGTTAGAAATCCAAATCACACACACACACACACACACACACACATTCTTGACTTATGCCTCTTTTGCACAAACAAAACAAACCCTTCCCACAGGCCAACAATGCAAACAGGGTTGACAGGATTACATTTGTATTCATTGATTTTCTTCTCTAGTTTTGTTCCCGCTGAAATGATCAAATTTATTTGAGACTGGCTGTAAAGTTTGGTCCTGTGTATTGTCGTCTATATTCGCTTATATGCTGTGTCCAACTGCAAACTGTACAGACCCAAGTCTGATATCGTATAATGTGCCAGCAGATCGGGGTTTATGCAGTTTATTAGGAGCATCATAGGCCCCGGTCTTCAGGCGAATTATACGGTGGCAGATCAGGGTAATGTTGTTTACAGCTGAAATCGACTTATAAGCAAGTATACATGGTAAGAAACTGATATATAAAATCCTCCTAAGAGCTGTATAGTGTACTATATATAGGGTTCAATTAATCTGATCAGATACAATTTAGTGATGAATATTGCTTTATTTTAGTATGCATATCAATATAACATTTACAGATAAATTGATTATTAGTTTTACACATTCCTTACACATTTAAATGTGGAGAATTTTCTAAAGCAATTCCATTGTTTGGTGTTAATTTCTTGATACATCTGGCACGTTATGATCTTATATATCAGTCTAGATATATTCTTGTCTCGAAATAATTGAGTGAATTCGTAATATTGGATATTTGACAAATTAAAGTGATTTGAAAAAACTGACAATAGTTTTGAGAATAGTGTAGAAGTGTTTCTTTGTTTCCATCATTGTTTCCATCATATTATATGTGCATTTGACAAAACTGGCTCAAACTGTACTAGATTCTATTCAGAATTTATTTTATTTCCATTATATAACACATACTTGTTTTAATGCTGTTGTACTTGTGGGCACACAATAATTCTGTCTTTCAGTTTCCTGTGGCGGCAGGCGGATACCCACCTCCACCAGGTCCAATGATGTACCCGGGAACACCCATTTATTACCCTGTACGTGCCTTTACATTAGTTTTCCAAAAAAAACTTATAAAAGCTTACCCAGAACCTGCTAGAGCTTTATCAAGCACAAGCGGTAGTACAGCCAATAGCTTTATGTTCAGCTGAATGAATGTTCTGGTCCTTATTGTCACATCAGTTGCCTTACGGAGAAATAGAGCAGCTATTTTCGTCTTCATAACCTAACCTCACAAGTCTTCGCAGATTTTGGAGAATTTCGGAGTACATAAATTTTATGCAAGACCTGATGACTGCCTACCCACAATCGTTATTAACATTTTTCAATTCCATATGGTCTTCTTGTGTGTGTGTGTGTTTTAAAATGTAAGTCATGTGTATTTATTTTAAAGTTGAAGACAGTATCTACACAACATGAAATGCGACATCAGCAAGATCGACTTTTAGGACAATACTTGGGGAATTTTTATCATAACAAGGTGAGACAGAATGTCATAAAAGAAGGATGTAGACCGTAATATTGTGTGAGGATGCTGCTGGTATATTCCGATGAGGTGGTATCCATGTCTGACTTTTATTTGTGTATGGAATGAAATCGGGTCTTTATTTAAAATCCAATACAGTAGTACTTACACATCATTCAAGAATTAGTTTAATATATGTTTCAGCCAACACCCTTTGTGCAAAATATCCCAGGTGGTATCTACCCGGGCAAAATGATCTTTATAAGTGGAGTTCCAAGCTTCAACCCCACAAGGTAAGTGAATTAAAAAAAAATTAGATGATCTCTCCCTTATGTTTACATGCATTTGACAGCCCAGTCAAGGCTGATATCATTAGTGCAGCCGATGTCATGTCAGACCTTCTTTTCGCAGAGCTGATTAGAGCTGGATATCGACAGCTATTTCGTTCAACAATAACGTATCACGATAATTGCCATCGATATAATATTATCACGACTGTATCGCATACATAAATGAACTGAAAAGTATGCAAGTTAACCCATGTTTGCAAAACATGCATTTCTTGTTTCTTTGCATGAATCCGTTGTATGATATGCTCAGTTCCCTGAATAAAAAAATATTGTGGGGTTGGTTTTTTTTGGTCCTTTAAATGCTCACTGAACACAGATTAAATGCACGTAAATAATTTTAAAACACATTTATTATCGTATTGTAAGAATAGATGTGCCGAGTGTGTGGCTGGAAATGAGCAGGGTCCCCCTGTTTTGGAGTTAACGTATATTGCTTTCCCTGGGATGCACTTTAAGGTACATTACTTAAAAGTAATCAGTTGTTGTTATGGTTATTCAGGACATAAATAAAAACATGAACACAGTCTGGAAACTAAATATAACGCGTGACGTTGTCATCTTTTAGCTTAGATATACATGTGAATTGAGTAGAACTGTAAAGGCTAAGTTGGTGTGCCATCTGTAAGGTCATGCTTAATGTTTTGTGGTGAATTCATATCCTTTGAGATTTTGTGGATAAATTGGAAATGTTCAAGGATGTAGATTGTGTGTTTTGTTTTGTTTTTTTTAAATATTAGTTTATTAATTATATCGAAGTCAAACATTGGTACTTGTTTAAATTTTAAAAAAGAGGGTGCCACAGAGTATAATGTGAGAGTATAAATTTGACTAACATTCAATCCATTGTATAGGGTAAGTGCATTGGTGTAGAAAATATTCAGGCGGAACAAATATTTCTTCGAACTAAACAAAACGTATATACAATAATATTTTTAAAAATACTTTGAAGAAAAAACTTCTATCGCATTAGAGACGAAACTTCTTTGAATTTACAAAGAGTTCATGTAGGTAAATATAGTGTGCATAAGGAAACAGTTTGTATCCGTGTTGGTAATCCCTTCAGGAACATTGACTCCCGGTTATTTTTACTGCATTATTATTGTATACCCACATCGAAATCACTTTATCCTTTTTCTGTTTGACTCCCGGCTGATTTTAGTGGATTAATATTGTTTAACCACATCGAAATCACTTTTCAGTTTATAAAGAAAATGTTTGACAGGAGTGTGTTCTTTCAACTAGGTAAACATTTGGGCAAATTTGAATGATAGAACAAGCCATCAGAAAACTGGAAGTTATTGTTGAATGAGTCTTTCTTTGCTAACACATGTCTCACCACTATAATGTATTGGGTAAATTTTAACGTTAGGACAAACCATCAGAAAACTGGAAGTTATTGTTATATGATACTTTTTGGTCACACATGTCTCCTTACTATAATGCATTATCTTAGCAGCTAAATTCCAAACTAAAGCAACATTCTTAATGACACTCGACATGTACCGTGAACACTTTGAACACAGGCTACAGCTAATCATAAGATCTTGTATAACTGGAAAACTCTACTATAATAATGAGTGTTGTAGTATACACTGCTATAATAATGACTGTTGTTGATTACACTGCTATAATTATGAGTGTTGTTGTATACACTGCTGCACAGTAACATTATTTACTTCCGAAAAAATTGTAGTTTCGTTGGAAAATATCACAGATCAATAATAAAAACAGCATATTGTATAATGATGCAAATCAGAGGAAAGAGAAAACAAACCCTCAGTTAGGTTTCTTAAAATCCCGGAAATCCACTTGGAAATTTACACCCGTTACGGACATCAGTGGCAATTACTCCAGAGAAGTGGTGGTTGATTAAGTGAAAGTCTTTTCAGGCACTTACACTCTATAATCAAATGGCTATAAATTCAACCAGCATTCTGTTTTCCCTAGCTGTACCCTATGTCAATACCAAGTTGAGGACAGAAAACACTTTCTTCTGAATTGCATTACCTCGAGAATCAACACTCAGAACCTGCCTCTTTAGTTTCAATAGGTCTTTAGGACTAAATTTAAGGAAAAAGTAGCTAATTCGATTACTACCAATGAATACTGACCTTTACGATGCATATTGTACTGTAGCAATCCTATGGTTCATAATATTCGGAATGTTGATAATGCGAACTACCTACAAATAAAAGGAAATAGGAGAATGCTAACATAAATTGCACTGCGTATGGACAGTAAAACCTGCGCATTTATAGCGTGCAGTAAATGGTCCCAAGGTAATACGAAACTCAGTTCAGTGCCTATGAATATATTGGAAGTTGTTGCATTCATGGATCTCATGTAGCTCAGTGTATGTAGGTGTCAGATTCTAAATTCCAGCACAGGGCTATGTGCAACAATATCTCTTTAATAATTAATATATCTTATTTATAAATAATAATGTAGGACCAGTTACATGGCACTGACAAACAATATACTATACGTATGCTTCTATAGCTGTGTATGTATATGTGATGCCTGCGGCTTGCTGCCTAGATGTACTTAGTTCTCTCTCTACCATATTTTGCCGGCCTTATTATAACGTGCGCTGCAGATGCAGTAATTTCTTCACACACACACACACACACACACACACACATGGGCGCCCGCAGCATGGGTTAAGGGGGGTCACG
>JAECUM010001198.1:0-31799 GCA_016617855.1 Megalonaias nervosa
GCACGGACGTGAAGGGAAACATCCCCTCTTACCAATTGCCCATATCACCTACTAAACAGTTCACAATGATAAGAGTGCTAACCTAAAATAAATTTTTATACAAAACAACTCACTAATACTAACAAAACCACTATACTCTCTATCAATGCATAGTTGGAGAAGGAAAGTTTTATATACAAAACACACCATTACCTACAATCACATTAGCAAAGGAGTTAGTGTTTATAGTCACACTACTCCACATTCACACAAAAAAACCCACTCATGAGTGTAGGGACAAGGGGTTTGTTAAAGGAAGACAGACAGACAGACAGACAGACACACACAGACACACACAGACACACTCACACACACACACTCACACACACACACACACACACACACACACACACACACACACACACACACACACACACACACACACACACACACACACACACACACACACAAGCACAACTACACACATACACACACACAAAACAAACAAACGTACGCAAACGCATTCAAACACACACACATACGTACGCGCACTCATACAAACACAAATACACACACAAACAAACGTACGCGCACGCATACAAACACATACACACACAACCGTACGGGCGCACACAAACACACACACAATTATATGATTGGCAACTTGAATAGTCTCTCATTTCTAGAGATCTGGTTAGCCCTGAGAAGGGCTGTTTTTTTTCCAACTCCAAATGCACTCGGTTAATGATTATATCTCCCAGGCCGGGCATCACAGACACATCTCCTTCTTTGTCCCATTTCACAGTTGTGGTTGGGAGAGCAGAGGCAGCTTGATTGGCTTCAGTACCCCAATCGTCAGTTTCTGGGATTCTGAGGACTTGTTTCCTCTGTCTTCTCCTATGCCTGACCCGTGGATGTTGTGGTTGGTCTCGCTGTGGTTCCCATTCTCTGCGCTGCATCTCCAACTCCTCCTCTCAGTTGTCTGTCTGGGGGACAGCGACTTTTGGTACTAGTACTGGTTGTGGCTGCCGTTGTTGTGGCTGTGGTGCTGGTAGTGGCTATGGAGGTGTCCTCACCTCAGGCTTCACCTCACACACAGACCTAAGTATGAGGTGAGGCAGGATCTCTCTTTCTTCTTTTCCTCTTATTCTTTCTTCTTTTTTCCTCTTCCTCCTCCTCTATTCTGGTACTTTCTGCAATGACCTCCATGGCCAGCTCGTCCATTAGACGCCGGGCATATTCCAGGTACATCTAGAATTCAAGCAGTTTGATTAGTCTACTCATGTTGTCTCGTTGACGATGGGTAGCCAGACTGACGAACGCTCCGATTTGTATGTCTGAAGCACGGAAGTGAAGGAAAACATCCCCTTACACAAAACTCACAATACCCATATCATTAATATCATTACAAAAAAAAAAAAACATGGAACGCGCGGACCCAAAAGAAACACTCACGTTCACTTTTTACTTACTAACACACTTTATTATCACTCCTACATATAAAAAACTAACACTATCTTAACAAGTCAGGGAAACAAAGTGTTTATAGGCACACTTCTATTTTTACTTACAATCACACACACACACACACACACACACACACACACACACACACACTTACAAGCCTGGGAAACGAAGTGCTTATAGACACACTTCTATTTTTACTTACAATCACACACACACACACACACACACACACACACACACACACACACACACACACACACACACACACACACACACACACACACACACACACACACACTTACAAGCCTGGGAAACGAAGTGCTTATAGACACACTTCTATTTTTTAATCTACAGAAAAACACACAAAGACAGACAAATATTTTGGCAATTTAACTAGTTATCTCTATTCGTCTAAGACTGCGTCCCGGTTTGGCTGCAGGCTTTCCCACAGGATAGGGTCTGCTTCTTCGGAAGGAGAAGGAGAACCCTTTCGTGTCCACACGACAGTCCACAAAACCTTTGTCTGGCTTCTGTTGCTGCTACTCCTGTTCTCTCTGCTGTTTCTGAAGTCTGTACTTCTCAGTCCACTCTTCTTGCTCCTTCATGATTTCGTCTTTAAAGACCACTTCTATGATGTCTTGGACCACTTTCAGCATCCTGACATTCTCTGTCTCTTCAGGCTTGGGTATCAAGTTTTGCTTCACACGATATAAATTCACGTAGGCTTCGTTCAACTTTGCTAGTCTTGAAGGTATCTTCATAGGTTGACGAGTCAACAATGGATGGTCAGACTGGTTAGTTCGTTGGATTTAAGTCGCATGTCACCCTACAGGGTATTCGTGACTGGTTAAAGCCCCCACGCGGGGCTGATAGATTTTTTCGAGGGGGACGGGAGCGTGCCACATCCCCTAACGTATTAATGCACTCACTGAGTTCTGTTTGATTAAGCCGACTGGTCGTAGGACAATAAGTCCCATTCGACCTGTTTGAAAGGCTATCATGAGTTGGAATAGACCCAACACGCACTCATTGTAAATAGTGTCTGTATACTGCAGGATAAGAGGTCTCGTTGGATTAGGCACTGCTCTTATGACGTCACCCCGGTTCCATGCTTACGCGCTCTTCGGGGCACCTGATTTATAGACGAGTGGGAATCGGCCCACACACTCATCTTTTAATGTCTGAGTAGGCAGGGATGGGAGGGACCCGGAAGGAGACACCAAACGTCAGCCGGAACGCACCTGAAACGCCAAAAATAAAACTGTCAAATTCAACCAGTTGTCTATATTGTGGTCAAATCCTACTACTAATTTTGTGTAAGTCACAATTGTAATTAGAGTCACGCTAATTAGTTATAAATTTTCCTATCATAAGAATTTTGTATTTGGTGTACAAGTGTACCTCCAAATTGTATTTCTAAAAAGAGATCAGTGTGACCCTTATAATTTGTATGTCAAGTTAGGTAATTGTTAGTTTTAATTTAGAACGGTGTTCAAAGGGTCATGGTGGTTGTAAAAGTTTTATCAAATGGAGGTTTCATGCCAAATTGAAACCTCTTAATATAAGGCAATTGGTTTAGCCCTGAAAAGGACTGGGTTTACCCCTCAGGGGGTGGTGGTATCAGCTGATAGATGAATTCTGGAGCTTGGAATCTCTCCTTTGGTCTCCCCTTGTATTCTTGAATGGCTATCATGTCTCCCACCACCAATCTGTCTCAATGGTAATGTATTTCGATTGGAGTAATCTGTATATCGTGGATCTTGTACGGCTTTTTGACGATTGGGGCTATGACTGCATAGGGGCAGTCAAGGAACTTCCGTCCTAATTTGCTGATGTCGTCAAAGAGGTGTTTTTTGCTTCGGTGTATTTCTTTTCCAATTTTTTGGGTAGGCTACCTTCCTTATAATAGACATGGTATCCTTGCAAGATGATTCCCAATGTTTCAATGTGTTTTGATGTTGTCTCATTGTTTTCGAGCAGATGTGTTATACATCATAGTTAAATTTGTTCAAAGATGTAGTTGATTATATCCGCCCGTTTTTTAACATCTACCTTTTTTTTGTTTTGTCCTCTCCCGGTTCTGGTTTGATCCTCTTTAACATAATATTTCATTAATCTTTGTTTCACTGATGTGATTGATGGTCCTGTTGTTGTGGTGGTAGCTGTTGGCATCGCTATCAGTGTCTTTGCTGTAACTGGAGTAATTGATGTCTTTCAAATATTACTCGTTGTCTCAGTTGATTTTGATTTTGATGTTATTTCTTTATCTACATCCTTGTTTTCTTCATTGCTTGTTGACAATGTAGATGTAGATATTGCTGCTGTTGTTGTTTTTGCAGCGAGACGTCCAGGAGCTGTTGTTATTGTTGTTCACACTGGTGATGTTTTCGTGATCTTGTGTTGATGAGGTATGTTTGACTCAGCAGTTTTTGCCTCTGCCACTGTTGATGCGGCTTTATGTTGTACAAATGCCGTTGTTGTTGTTGTAGCCACTTTTGTTACAGGTGTTATTTCTTTTCCTGTTGTTATTAAATTTTTCTTATCATCCTTTAGGGTACTCTTGTTAGCCTCAATACCATTTTCTTCTTGTTGTGGTGGTTTGTTGACTATTATTTCGATACTACTTGTGGTTACATTTGGAGTAATGTTCACCGGCTTAGTTATAGGCGATGCATGTATAGTGGTGACAGTAGCTGTTGGTAGTTGTAAGGTGTGATCTTCTGCTTTACTAGGGTGAACTGGCGGTGACTTAGCCTGTGATGTATATCTAGAAGAGGGCTGGGGGTTAATGATGAGGCACGTGATGTCGATTGTGAGCTTGAACTTGTAGCTTGCTCATTCGGTGATGCCTCACGTGACCTTATTAATGAATGTCTTCTACTTTGAAGTCCATGTCTCCAATTATTTCTGTCTGCGTTATCTTCCAAAATTAGAAGGAGCGTTGTCCGTTTGGCTTGGGCATGAAGGCCCCATCCTTTAGCGATTCGTAGATCAAGACCTATTATCGCATTCAGTGCCTGTTGAGGGATTAAACTTTCCATCTCTAGCTAAAGTGCTGATTGTGATATTACTCTCTGCTCTGCTAGTCGAGAATATGGTCAGACTGTTATTATTATTATGTTTGGATTATAGTGGCGTTCGTACATTAAGTACATGTGGCACGGGTTAATTCCTGCACCACACGATGTTAATTATTCCTAAGGGAATGGAATCAGTGCCACATTCCCCAGGCGTTTATGCACTCAAAGAGTGCTGTTAATTTAGCTGTCAGGCAGCAGAACAATAAGTTCCAAGCTACCTGAATGATAGGCTTTCATGAGTGGGGATAGTCCCAGCACACACTCATGTTTTTCAGTCCAGCTCTAGCATAGGGTGAGTGGGAGTAGTACCATCACTCACTCACGGGTGACGTAGACCAGGAAGGGAGGCACCAAGCCGCAGGGGGTGTCCGGTGTTTCCAGAGTACTGGTCTAAAGGTGGTCGTCTTGCACGGACTAAGAATTTTGAAATGGAGACTCTGTGCTGTTTTTTCAAGTTATAATTTGGGATTAAGAGTTAAGTGGAAACCTCGGATGACAGCCATTTTGATAGCAGTAATTTTGTCACCGTGTGTGACTGGCCCTGATGGTCCTGGGCTTAGACCACCTTATATGAGATATTGTTTTGAAGTCTTACTGGGTGTGCTTTATTTGGGACCAATCGGTCTTGAGGTATGTTGACCTGTGATTATTTGGGACCGATCCCTTACGTAGATTAGTTTTTGCTGCCTTGTGGAGCGGGGCCTGATGGTCATTGGACTTTTTGACCACCTTATATTGACTATTAGGGGCCCTATTGTTTTCGCTAATCTGTTTACGTAGTCGCCTTGTGTGGGGGGGCCCTGATGGTCCTGGCGTTCGGACTCCCTTATTATATTGGGGTGGCTGTCATCCTTTGGTTGAGAGTAGTTAGAATGATAGGATTAAAGGATGAGTCGGTTAGTAGGTTATTTGGGAGAAAGCAAGAGGAGAAAGAAGAAAGGAGGAGATAGAGGTATATTTTTCATTATAAGAGTTTGACTTAGGTTGTGGTTAAGGCTGCGGCTTTAGTTTTTGGAAGGGACAGACGCCTTCGCTGAGTAATCAGGTCCCTGTGTGACTTATCAAAGACGTCTATCCCATGGTTGAGCCGTTTTTGTTAATAACTTATTTACACGTATGGTGTTAATCTGGGGGAGGACAAATGTCTTTGCAGAGTAATCAGGTCTCTGTTTGACATATCAAAGACATTTATCCAATGGTTATGCCATTTTGCAGTTTAGATTTTGGTTCTGATTGATTTATTTGCGCTTTTTGGCTGTATTTTGTTTAGTTAGTCAATTTTTGTATGGCATTAATTTATGGGGGGAGGGGGGATGAAAGCCCTTGCTGAGTAATCAGGTCCCTTTGTGACTTATCAAAGACGTCCATCCCATGGCTGAGCCATTTTAATACGCGTTTTTGACGATTGTTCCTAAGTTATTCCATGAGATTTGAACTGATGTAAGGGTTCCAGTCCGGGCATAGGCTGGTACATACCCCCTAAGTGGGCTGTAAACCGAAGCCCCCACCCGATCTCGCACCCCTGGCCCGGTTATTTGATGTAGCGGCTTTTATTTATTGCAGTTTTTAAGGTCAGACTGGAGACCGCTACGCTTTATATGGCTCAAGCACGGACGCGATAGAAAACATCCCGACGATTTTTTCAGGTAGGAACGCTTTAGCTCATCTCACAGTGACGGATAGAGAGAAGTCAAAGAGCATGTATAGTGTTCATTTTTCAAAACAAACCACCAACACTTTTTCCAACATTTTTATTTAACTAACAGTTAACCAACACATAATATAACAATTCATACAATATCAAATAACAGAATTTTGACAAGGTTGACAACGTTGTGAAGTCAAGTTAGACTTCCACTGATGGCAGTCTTTGGCCATTGATGTACACTAGGTTTCCTAGCTAAAGACAAGAGATATCCATTACGGTTACAAAACCATCGATCTACTTTTTCATCGTTTCTAGAAGAGTCACGATCAAACAAAGTCACTAAATGTTCTAAGGGATATCCAAGACTGCATTAATAAAGAAAATACACCCAATGTTGTCCACTCACCATCGAATCTGTGCCTTGTAATTTCACATTATTGAAGCGAGTCGTCTGGGCATTTCTTCTCATAAAGTCGATAATGTCGTTTTCCAAAGGTGGTAATCCATACGAATCAAAATACTCCACACAGGCATCGTGGGGAAAGTAGACGGCTACCCAGTGGGAGATGACTGTCATCCGTGTTGATGACATAAGCTTGATGGTCTTTAGGTTTGCAATGAGGAAGTTTATCTTTAGCGCACACGACAGGACTCCGAAAAGCAGTGTACGAACTGTCTTTCAAAAGGTAATAAAGTTCCCAAGTATCCATTTTTTTTTCTTGTTTCACAGGTAATAATGAGCCAAAAATTCAATCCTGACTTTTTGCTTGAACATCACTGTCAAGTAATTGTCTCTTCGCTTCTTCTCTGTACTCTGGGCCAAGAGAGATTCGATGCGATGGATCTCCAGAGCAGTCAATGGAAGGGAGGAATGATCAAGCAAGTCTTTATACCACTGATGCAAAACTGCTTCTTCCGAGATGAGACCTCAAGCGTCCGCCAGATACTCGTCCAATTTTTATTCTTGACTCATCATCAGACATTTATCTTGTTGATTTTGACTGGGATAATCTTTTTGACATCCATAGCAATCTTTCTTAGTCAACGCTGTAATTTTCTTGCTTGGCAAAACAGGAAACTAAATGTTCTTCTTGTTCTGGCCATCTGGACATGACCATGTCTTCTTCGTCTTTGTCTTTGGGTTCTGCTTCCACCATGTCCTCCCATTCCATTTCCAAAGATTCTCTACTATTCAAAGAGGGATAAGAGTCTATAATGACGTTCACCGTCTCGGGAAGAGCTGTAGCAAACTGAAGTTCCACACGCAGTTGACCAGATTTTATAGGGTGGAAATGTCCCTCGTCGCTGCCTTGGTCTGGAGTGAAATCAAAAGCCCACAAAGCGTAAGCTCCTGCACAATCGTCTTACGAAATGCCGTGGCTGCTGTTGGTCCCTAACTGTCCGGTAGCTTCGTACAGGGACAAGTACGATCTCAAGCAATTCTTCTGGGTATAGTTAGGTTCGAAGGGTCTGGTACACAAGGTCTTGCCATAGCGACTGACTTTGATCTTGGACACTATGTAGTGCTTAAACTGGAAAGGATTTTGATTGTGGGCTCTGTTGAGGGCTGCGTTGCTAACGATGCCAACGATTAAACGTTTGGGTAACTGTCCCTGGAACAGATAATCTTCGATCTTGGATAGGAGTGCAGCAGCAATGGTGAAGGTTTTCACTTCCACGCGTCATATCGGATATTTGGCAGTCGTTCTGCTCAAAGTGTGATTGATGTCGTTTCCCACTTAAGGTAATACTTCCACACGACACATGTAGAGTCTGGCTTCTTGGATGATGGTTTTGTACTCGTGGGCATCGACCATCAATTGGAAAACAGTACTGCTATTATTCAGTCTCAGATGGATATCCATCCCGTTCAGCAAATACTTTTCTTGCAACCACATGTCCAAATGCAAACAGACCCCATAGTTCTAAACTATGTCCTTGCAGGATTTTCTTTCGACGTTCGTTAAAGCCAACTTAATGAGGATCGTCAGGTGCTGTTAGGGACTGTGTCGTTAAACTTGTCCTAGCCTGCTGTGTGAGGTTTTTGTACCACGCCAGCATCCATATGAGTGTTCTTGGCCTCTTTTCCGTACGTCAAGAGATTTTCCAGGTACGCTCGGTAAGGGTAAGAATCCATGCTGCTGCTGACTAGTTTGTTATTCAAGTACAAATCCACTTCGTTGAACACGGAATGCATAAAATGTTGACGAGAGCGGTGTCGTCTGTTTTGATCACTTTGACTTTCAGGTACAAATAACTGCTATTCAGATCGATGTAATCTTCGGGCTGTCCTTTGATTTCAAATTCGATGGGGTCTGAGGTTGTCAAAGAGGAGATGGGATGAAATTCTACCCATTGGGATTCTTGCATTGTCATCATAGTGGGTGGCATGGCAAATAGATCCAGTTCCGACTTGGAACATTCGCAAAACTCTCGGTGGATCATTTTCTCTCTCTATGTGATTTAATAATCAAAAACGTCTAATTCTCGGACGGTTCTTCCTGTCTTGGTCCTTCTAGCTCTGGGGGTGTGAAGTCCTCTGGAGGGGTGCCTTCGTCGTCTCTTTCTGCCTTGCTGTTGCGTTAGGGAAGCAGGAATGCCTGGCTCAGCAGCGTCCACGGCATTTATAGGAGTTTCTCGTCGTCCCAAAATGTCTTTGTCAGTTTGAAGCAAGACGTTTTTGCTGCTCTCATGAAAGCTTCTTTGGGGTTTTGTTTGTCGATGATGACATTGTGGAGAAATTCTTTTCCGTACCTCAAAGCGGCATCTTTCAAGGCGTGCAATCCTCGTGCCACCATTGGTTTCAACATATCTTCTAAACCATGTCCTCGCTGTCGAGCGACTCCTCGGTACACAGGATACATGACTTACACGTCGTTAGAGAATCGTTTTCGAAAATGGAGTTTCACCGTGACTTTCCCTTTGGTGAATGCAATATTTTGTCCCAGATCTCCTTTTATAGCAATGTTGACACTGTCGAAATACGAATTAATGACGGGCAAATAGTGAGGATGTACAAATTTGCGGTGAACGTGATAGGTGTTTCCACCTTCCTCGTCAGAGGACGTGGCAAAATCCACTTTGAAAGGAATGACTCGCAGTAACGGCACGGATGTGTGTCCCACCACGTTGTACTCCACCACATCAGAGTACACAAAGATCAAATTTAATCATAGGTTGAGTTCTACAGGGAATCGAAAGTACTTCGCAAAATTCAAGTTGCTGGTAATGCTGATATTTCGTTTTTAATCTTGATCATCTCGAGGTCTCACCCCAAAAATGTCAAATAATTCAGGACAAAATGTAATGGCAAACACTTTGTCCTCAGAAAATTTCATCAGCAGGCTACGAGCCACAGTATGGTACTCGATCGTGACATTTCGTTTGGTTTTGTCCAAGGCCGTGCCAAACATGGCATTGAACCTGGCAGCAATCGTGTTAACCAGAGGTTGACTGCTAAAATAATACCCACAAGGGATGCTTTTGTAGATTTTGCACAGAAGAACTGGGTGAAGGAGTGGTCACTGTGGTGGTTGAGATTGTGTTGAAGGGCATGATGGTCATTTCTTTTTATAGCCGATGACTTGAGAAGCGTCGATTCAAGAGTCAAAACTGGGAGGATACCCTTTCCAACGTACTTTGACTTCTTTGACACGTCGTTTTCCCACTTTATGGGTTCTTCGATCGAGAATGCTTTCGATATCGTACACTTCGTCTTCTTTTTTGGTCGGGCGTTGTAACTCGGGCAAGTAAAAAGTTTCTTTTAACACTTTCCCGTTCATGTCTTCCAATTTATAGACGGCAGGATGACGACCACGCACTCGTCTATTGACACGAAAGAATTCGGTGGTCCAGTTGGGTAAGTAACCTTTGTCGAAAGTGCGTTTGGTTTTGCCAATGCGCATCAAATCTCCTGCTGCCAACACTCCACCTTTCTTGGGGACAGTCACCGTCGGGGAAGTACCAAACAGACGCTCGAAGACGGTCACTTCGTTGTCGGGAGTCACTTCTTGGGAGGCACGTCCGATGCTCCGATGGTAAGATTGGTTGTACGCTTAGACTAGGTGCGGATAGACTTCGATGTACTTAAGAGTGTGTTGATGCGTAAAATATTTCCATATGCGTTCTTTCAAGGTGCGTTGAAAACGTTCCACGATGCTGGCTTTGGTTTCGGAATTCACGGTGGTGAAATAATGAATGTCACGTTTCTTCAATTGTTTTTGAAAAGCTTGGTTCAGAAATTCGGTGCCTTTGTCGGTTTGCCATCGAAGAGGGTGACGCCCGCTTTGTTTAACACCAGTTTGAGGGCTAGCACCAACTCACTGCTCAATTTGGAAGTCAATGGCACGACCCAGGCAAATTTGGAAAAGATGTCGATGACACAAAACAAATATTTGTAGCCGCGATTGTAGGTGGCCAAATGAGAGACATCGGCTAAGTCAGCTTGCCATTGATGATCGATACCATCCACTCGGGTACGACGTCTGGAAAATTTTCGTCGAATGGGTTTGTGTAAGGTGTACGTGGCTTGTTCTTGTAACCATCGTTGCACTTGAGGTAAACGGACATTTTTCAGTCGAGTTTTGGCAGCACGATACAATTTCCTCGGTAACCTACAGGATGGGATGGATCGTAGTAAATGCTGGCTAACACCTTCTCCATTTTTTAATAAGTTATCCACTTTTCGCTGCAGGTACTCTGGATGGAACGAGGGGGTGGTTTAGAAACGGCTTTACGTGTCCGATGTGCCACAGGAGTAGAAGTGGAAGGTAGTTTTGGCGGTGGTGGAGGTGGCGGTAATGGAATGGCTTTGGTCTTCTTTTCTTTTTCACTTCTGGTTTCCCTTCTTTCTTTTTGACTTCTGTCGAAGGAGGAGTGGACATCATCCTTTTAACCCAAACTTTAAGTTCTTCTCGTTGAGGTGTAGCGGAATGGGTCAACAAGGACGCTGCAATCTTACTAGGGATGGAAGCTGCTGACGGTGTTTGAAAGACTTCTCGTGCCTCTTCTTCCTCAGGCATCCGTGGGGCTGCATCTGTCTTGACCGCTGGGGGGTGGGGGTGGCGGTGATGGACTTTTCATCAGGGCCTTAAAATCTTTCAGAGTTGGCAGAGCTGTTTCGTCTGAAACTTTCTGGTGAAAGAGTTGCAGTCGTTGCAACAGCTGACCGTACCGTTGCGATTTTTCCGTTTCTGACAAATCACTGCGATCCATCAATGATTGCAATTCGTGTTGTAACTGGGACATCTCGGTCAAATGAGGACTGGGACGTAAATGCGGTGTCCGTTGTTCTTGCCAAGGATAGTATTCCATCCATCCTTTGCAAGGTATTAAAGCCAGTTTTCGTCCTTCCATCGGATTTCAATGGTCACGTCTGAGATCTTTTGATTTCAGAGGTCCCCTTTATCTTCTTGACCTTTAATCTTGGAGCTATGACGGGTAAAGCACTTCCCAACATACCCAACATGGGTGCCGCCATTGCTTTGGTAAGAAGTCCTAACAGGGATACAAATCCTCCGCGTTGCACCAACATCTTTTTCTTTTGACGAATGGGTATTTTCTTTTGGACCATTTGGCGAAGAACGTGTCGATGTTTTTAACACCAGTTTTAGGACTCGCACTAACTCAGTGCTCGATTTGGAAGTCAATGGCATGACCAAGGCAGATTTGGAAAAGACGTCGATGACACAAAACAAATATTTGTAGCCACGATTGTAGGTGGCCAAATGAGAGATATCGGCTAAATCGGCTTGCCATTGATGATCGATGCCCTCCACTCGGGTGCGATTTCTGGAAAATTTTCGTCGAATGGGTTTGTGTAAGGTGTACGTGGCTTGTTTTTGTAACCATTTATGCACTTGAGGTAATAGGACACTTTTCAGTAGGGTTTTGGCAGCACGATACAATTTCTGAACTCCACCGTAATCCGCGGGATGGGCCTTATCGTAGTAAATGCTGGCTAACACATTCTCCATCAGGACTTTTTTAATAAGTCACCAACTCTTCACGGGTGCTACTTTTTTCTTCGTGTGGTATTTTCTTGGATTGTAATGCTTTGCGTGTCCGACGAGCAATATGTGTCGAGGAGGAGGATGTCTGAACAGTGGTAATTGGTTCTTCTTTCACTTCTGTTTTTACCTTCCTTTTCTCTTCTGAGGAAGAAGGGGTTACCATCATGTTTTTAATCCAACCATTTCTGGATGTTGTTGGTGTTAACTTGCGTAATTTTCTGGTGGAGTTTAAAACTCTTCTTGTCCTTTTTCTGTCTTGGTCACTGGTGGTGGTGGTGGTGATGGACTTTTCATCAGGGTCTTAAAATCTTTCAGAGTCGGTTGAGCTGTTTCGTCTAAAGCTTTCTGGTGAAAGAGTTGAAGTCGTTGCAACACTTTATTTTCCGTTTCTGACAAATCGCTGCGATCCATCAACGATTGAAATTCGTGTTATAAATGGAACATCTCGGTCAAATTAGGATTGGGAAGTAAATGCGAGGTCCGTTGTTCTTGCCAATGATGGAATCCAATCCATCGTTTGCAAGGCACTAAAGTCAGTTTTCGTCCTTCCATCAGATTCCAAAGGTCACGTCTGAGATTGTTTGACCCCAGAGGTCACTTTTATCTTCTTGATCCTTTTTATCTTGCTCCCATGAGTCCTGCCAGCATTGTTCCCAATATTCCTTTCAGCAGTGGTCCTAACAACATGAGCCAAATTCCTCCGCGTTGTACCAACATCTTTTTCTTTTGACGGATGGGTATTTTTTTTTGGACCATTTAGCGAAGAACGTGTCGATGCTTGGTTAAGCATTCTTTCTGATGTTGAGACAAAGGTATCGTTCCTTTCAAGACATTCAGGCAACATTCGCACACGGTATCGACGTGGTCTTTGGACGCGGTTTGAATGAGTTGTTTTCTCATGGGTGGAGGGGATTTGGACAGAACGGACAACACGTCCCAATGTTTGGCTAAACGAGGAGGCAGTCCTTTCCTTTTCTTTCCTTTTGGTGTAGAAGAGAGATGGCTTCTGGGGTGTGACGTCTTTGTTTGTCCCGGAACACACAAACAAAAATACACTGACGTCCATCACTTTGCACACGCCCTTTTATCTTATTTTTTGCGTGGGTATTTTTGGAGGAGTTGGTTGGGTGTGTAAACAGTCTGTTTGACGACCTCTTTGTTTTATAACATTGCCAAACCATCCTCCCCCTTCGTTGTTCCTCTTTTTCTTTGGACGATGGGTTCTTTTCTGGGGTAGACGTCGATGCTTGGCTAAGCTTTTCTCGGATGCCGGACCAAACGACGAGACTGTCCTTTTCTTTTTCCTTTTCCTTTTTGGACAGGAGAACGACGATAGTGATGGTGTGCACTTCTGGCTGGTGACATCTTTTGGCGTTCAGGAGCACAAAAACACTGATAACCATCGTATGTCTTTTTTGTAGTGGAATGCGTCACCATTGATTGTCGGTCCGTCGTAAATCGGGTCAGTTCTTGCCTGGATAAATCCAGTAAACTCTGTAACATATCCGATCTCTCTTGGATTTTGATTTTGGGGGCAGGTACTTTGTGAGCAGCTGCCCCAGCAGCTAAAGAGGTGGAGGGTATCACCGCTGGAGGAGCAGTTTCTGGAGACACGGGTTTCCATTTTTTCATCAAATTAGGAAAGACGTCTGTCAAATTGGGTTTGGCTGGCATCACTAGCAATGGAGAAGTGGAAGAACCTGAAGCTACTGAAGACGCGGTCACCGTTGCTGCAGGTCGTGGTTTGGGGATGTAAGGTTGCGTCCTGGTCGAAGTGTCTCTCTTGCGGGTAGAAGCTGTTTTCTGGGGTCTTTTCTGAGGGTTTTTGTTTATCTGGGGACTTTTCTTTTTCTGGGGCTGTGACGCCACTGCTCTTTTTCTTCTGGGTACGTTTGAGTCGGAGAGTGGCTTTCTTCTTGGAAATGACTTTGGGGGCATTGGGATCCCATTTTAAGAGGGAGCAAATGATGACACATCCTAGAGAACCGCTACCTCCAGGTTTCAAAATGAGTTGCTTTTTGGTTTGAGTGTCGATGAGGGGATCTGCCAGTTGCGTCAAGTCTACTTTGTTTCTCTCAAAAAAGCGTTTGGTTTGATGTGGAATGTCTATGATACCTTGCAGTAATTGATGTGCTGTCACCGGAAACCATCTTAAAACTTCTCTGAGACTGGCTTCTAAGACACGAACACGTATTTGCGGATTTTTTCACGACTGATGCCGTACGAGGCACGAATCAATTTGACGGGAAGATGAGACCGAAGGGACGTCATGTTAACGATGTGTGAGACAGACCAAAAGTGTCCGAGGTTTTTATAGATTTTTTTTGTTTAAGTTGACTGGGTCGTGTACACGACAGGCCCTCCGTCTTGGAACCAGTGGTGAAGCAGATGGGTATGAAATCGCAAATAATCGGGGGTAGTGGGTTTTAAATCCACGAGTAAATAGGCGTGAGGGGTTTGAGTGGCATCGTAGTGCGCATGAGTCAGCCATGGCGTTCCTAACTGTTTGGCTAACACTTGCACTTGCGATTTATCCCTAGGGCTTTTAAACAAGACCACGTAATGAGCATTGAGACTGATGGTGCGATGGGCTTTACTTTGTTGAAACAAATTTTGAGTGACGTAAATGACACTGGCATTACGATGATGCCCTTTGCGCGTAAACCTCAGTTTAATTTCTTCTTCGTCTTCTCCTAACATGTCGAAGGTGACCAGATGATATTTGACTGGGGTCAGACGCGATCCCGTCGTCTTCGCCAGGAATGCCTTCCACAAACACGATGGAATCGCCTTGACTTTCTCGCAAGAGACTGTACACCGATTGCCACTCTTTGTAACACCAGGTGGACGATCGATCAAATGAGCATGTTAAAGGGATGGCGAAGATACAAGGCCTCCCAACTGGCACGATCTAAGTTTTCGTCGATGACTTTGAAAGTGGAGGAAGACGGAGCAGAGACAGCAGAGGTAGCCATAGCGCAGGGAATGTCGCTTTTGAAACGAAGACAGAAAAGACAAGAGTTTTTATACTTTTTTCATAACACGTTTATTTCAAAACATTTTAAAAATGGAACACCAAAGACAAAAAGGCATAAAAGTCAAATGGTTAAGTACATCGATAAAATACACATCAAAACGATCAAAGTGGAATATAAACAAGTCATTGTACAACACTTTTGGTGACGAAGGTGTGGTGTCCTAGGGACAGTTTGTAATGCTCTTAGAGACTCCTCTCTTGGTACAGTCACACACAGGAGTCCTCCCGGAATGATTTTTCAGGGATGGTACCTCAGTACAGATCGTAACGAGCCCACAAGGAATCGGCTGGTAAACGAAATCCCAGAAAGCAAGTCACTAAGACACACACTAGACGACGACCCAAATTCATTGGATACATTGCTTGTAAAAAGCATTGGTAATCCACCACAGTCTGAATACTGTCATTGCTTTCCTTCCACGGCAATCGTTGTATCACTAATGATAAAGGTCGTGGCATGGTAGCCAGTTTTTTTTTATACCTTCTTTTGTTGAAGGTAATAAATGTACTTTTTTGCACAGAACTAGTCGTACTCCGTCGACGTATCCAAAATGTTTAGTCACTAACTAACACACCACACGTCGCACAGACTTTTCCTCTTAAAACAAGATTTGTTCGTGTAAACGATTTTGGTAATCCTCTAACTATTCCTCTTGAACTCGGTGTAGTATGACCAGCCTGTACGAAGTAGGATGAGTAGCAACCAAAGTCTTCTAGTCCTCGTCCAGTTGAACAATGTCTGACCACTGGAACGCTTTCATATGACTTAGTCCTCTTACAGCATTTAGGTACCAATTTTTCAAACATTGGTGACGTAGCGGATGCAGTTGTTCTTTGCGTTGGACTTGTATTTTGACCAACTCTCGGTAAATGCGTTCGTTCAACTCCGCAGGCAAATCACAAATGTTCTCTTGTAAGGTATCCATCTAGAGATTACTGAGGTTGTGGCATGGTAGCCAGTTTTTATACCCACTTTTGTTGGAAGTAATAAACATAGAGTCCTCCAAGAATCAGGAATCGCTGGGTCGTGGTCAATAGCCTCGTTTATATTTGTGACTGAAGTAGTGTCCTCCCATACATTGGAAAAGAGCATAGTTTAAAAATGGAGAAATGATTTTGAGTTTTCGTTTAACTTGTATTTTGACTAAACATTCTCCGTCGATATCAGGGTGACTGTGACTCAGGCGATCGATGTAGATTCAACTGTCCATGTCAAAATACAGCACACGATCTCCTAACAGTTCTAAAACTTCGTTCCCACATTTCTACCACTTGTTATCCTTGCTATTTTAATTTCAAGCGTCGCTGACAAGTGGCCTCGTACAAGTCTTCCATGGTACGTTGTAAAACCTGACTTTTAGTGTTACATTGAGGGTAACAGATGGGACATCCGTGAAATAAGCAACCGTTAAATTCGTACAAGATCTTGGGGTTTTCTAAATCCCAGCCATCCACCGAATACCTTCCAGTGGTCTTTTCGCCTCCTCCGTTTCGGGCATGTTTGATCCATTTGTCTTCCTTGTCGCGCAAGTAATGTAGCCAGTTTAGGGCTTTGACCGAGTATTGACGTTTGGCAAAGTTCGTCGTTTGAGGGCGGATGACAGCCAGGGTGTTTTCGGGCATGAATCGTTTGCGGTACACCAAGGAACATGCTTTGGCAATGGTGCAGATTTCTTTCAAATTATCGATCCCTCCGTGTTCCATGAAAAATATCCAAATTTCCGCAGCAACGCCATAAAATGTCCACGTTGGAACGAAAATGCTTTAACATTTCTTCCTGAAAGTCGAAGGGGTCAGAGGCTTGAGTGTGGTACCAAGAAAGCTTCTTATTGTTCGGTGCGCATGTTGTCGGGGCCGTAGCAGTGAGCATCAGGCAAATGGGGTAGAAGGACGTGTTGATTGGCTTCGGTATCGAAAAGTGAGAAAAATAACCTATGGTCATTTCTGTCATTCCAAACGTTTTAGGCATTCGGCTCAATGGCATGGCCAAGTAACTCATCAAATCTTTAAACTGCACTTGCTCGCTTGCATCGAAACGATTTTCGCTCCGTTCAAGGTGACTTTCGGACGTTCGGTACTTTGTTCCGAATAGCATTTCAGAAGAAACTGTCAATCGTATTCTTAGAAATTGTGAGCCATTACAGTGGCATAGCGATGACAATCTCCGTAACGTTTGATGTCTTCTTGGCTCCACGTCTCGTCGATGGGGTCTAAGATCCATTGAGCGAAATCGGCCAGCGTGTTCTGTCCTCGAAAGATTTTTTCACGTTCTCCAGGAATCTTATTACAGTGAGGGCAATGACAAAAGATCGGTTCTTGGATGCACTTCTAGTATGCTCGATGAGCCACGCAGAAATTAGGAATGTGAATGCCGGTCTCTTGCATGCATTCATAATCGAAAAATATGAAATTCCCTTTCTTCTTGTGGTCATCTTCCTCCTCCTCCTGTTGGGGTTGGTATTTTTGAATGTAGTATTCGTGTTCCAAGTCTACGATTTGGTGAGAAATGTGACATCGATTCTTTCCTGGACGCAGGTGTGTCTTGGGACTATTGGTACGTATGACTTGTCCACAAGTAGAACAATATTTCAGTAGTTGACAAGCACTTTTCTGTTGTGAACCTTGCTTCTTCAGATGTTGTTGGTAACACGTAGGGCTGACAAAAGTGCGCTGACAAGCTGGGCAATGCACTCGATTTTGTCCTTTGTCAAGGCAGGGTTTAGAGGCCAAACATCATGGACAGTTCGATCCACAATGCTTGTGTTGCTCTCGATTGTTATACCCATAGTCACATTTCTCACAGTAATACCCGTATCCCAGGAATCCGGTGATACTGGTGATGGCATCGAAATGTTCATCGTAATAATAGACGTGAATGTATTTTCCGTCTTTGAAATCTTTGCCTCGAAACAACAGAGATCCACACACTTCTTGAGGGTGTACTTTCAAGGTGTAGCGTGGAGCTAAGACGTCTTGCTATGTTTGCATTTCAGGAATGCCAGAGAGTGTGTCATTAGATAGCCGCGCTTTGCTGTAACAGGAGTTCTACTTCTCTTTGATGTTTCAATCGGTTGGATTTTCGAATAGTTTTCCAGGCTCTTTTCCATTCTGCCGTGTCGTTCTTGTCGTCATAAGTTCGTCCTACCACGATGGCACGGGCTAAACACATCTGGTCTTGAGGGTTGTTAATCAGGACGAGACTCTTTTTGGTGCTACCAAGGTCGTCGACCAATAACACCTCTTTACGTCCGGTCCCTTTTGAAAGAGAAACGTGGGTCTTGTACAGTGTCGCTTTTCCATCGGTGAGGTGAAATTTGCCGTTGGACTGCGTACGTTTTGAATCTTGTATATGACTTTTGAAGGTGTCAATTCTGTTGGGCGTCTAAACTCGATCTAAACAGGCGACTTCAAACTGTCGTGATAAATGGAAAGTCTCAAGCGATCGTCTTCTTTGGCTTGACATTCCCGTTTCAGTGTAGTTAGCAAAGAATCCCACACACCAGTAGGAACCCCTCTGTTGTCTCCAGTGGTACGTCGGACTTGAAATCTTTAATTTTCACCGTGTACGTGTAAGCTGTGGTTCTAAATTTTCTAGAGGAGAGTTTATCAGACTCTCGAATGTGGTAGTACTTTTTAGGGGTTATTGGTGGTGGACTTTGGTTTGACGAACACTATCTAGGCCTGGATTCTGGTTCACTCATGTCATCTTCAAAATCGCTGGCATGAATTTGAGCCAAGACTTCAGCTACTGTGCGAGGCGATAGGTCACGTTTCTGCCTCTTACTTTCTTCTCCTTTCTCCACGAAATGATGCGATTGTTTCATCTTAAGCGCAAAATGTCAAATGATACATTTTAAACGCCATGGTGCCCTGTATATCAATGTAAGGCCAGTGTTTTCCCCATATAAAGGGTCAGTGTCTTCCCTCAAAGTATTCATTTCACTCTCAATCCGACCTGAAAAATGAACGAACCAACAAAGATCGAACTTCTGATCAGAGCTTTGCGAGGTGCCATATGAAGGTTTTCATCAGAGAAGCCGACGGACTACTCCCCCTCCTTTCGAGATAAAAGTCAAGATACTTGCTATATCTATCAGAAAAAAGGACATTGGTCTTCTAAATGCCCATAGCATCAAAACAAGACAGGTGTCAGAAGAGACAAAAGTCAAGATACCTGTTATCATTGTCAAGAGAAAGGACATTGGTCTTCAAATTGCCCTAAGAAACAACAGGAGCAGGAGGAAGATAGTCGTTCAGGACAGGAAGAAGAGGAAGAACCCAGACAACATTCAGAAAGAGAAGAAAGAGAAGAAAAGAAGACGAGAAGAAAGTGAGGAAAAAGAGCAAAAACCTGTGACAGTGAACAAATTCAAAAGAAGGAGAGAGTGAAAAGACAAAGAAGAAGAAAAATGAATTTGTTAAGAATTGTGTTGTGAAATTTTATTGCACCTTTTACGAGAATAGACCAGAAAGAAAAACGTAAGTGTCTCTTGGTTTTGATTTTTAACATAATGACCTACACTCACATACGTACATCATGGGGAAAAAGAGATTCTGAGTTTTACTTAATTTGGCAAACATTGAGTAGTCTCTTTTCGAGAGAGTCGAGTGGCCCTGGAACGGGAAGTAATGAGCTTTAACTGCCTTATCCCTTTGCCACAGCCAAGACCTACCTCTGAACCTGCTACTGTTGATGATTTGGTAGAAATCACTAGGGTTGGTATCTCAGGCGTAGTAGGGGTGTGGACGGGGCTGGACTGCTTGACTCGAGAAGATCTTTTTCTCTTGGGTCGTATTAAAGAAGTCTGATACATTTCTTTCAGACTCCTTAACTCTGCCAAAATGTCTAAGAGTACCGTCACCGTTTGACTTTCACTGTCCCCCTTCTCTAGTAGACCTTGTTTCTTCTCTGCTTCTTCTTTTTCCTGTCGTTTTCTTATTGCCTCTTCTTCTCCTCGCTATTGCTGTTGAATGAGAAAAGCTTGTTCTGCTTCTTTCTGCTGTCGCAAAAATTTCTCCAATTCTTCTTTCTGTCTCTGTTTAAAATCCTCGAGGTGTGGTAAGGAAGGAAAAGGCGAGAAAAGAGAGAAAATCTACTAAAAGAAAAGAGAAAAGAGAGAAAATCTACTAATCTACTAAATCCCAATTAAAATTTTTCTCTTGTGGAAGTAGGACCGTGTTTGCTTTGATAGTCGATGCTATGCCATCACTTCTCGTCTCCACGGCCGGTGCAGCCCAATTCATCGTCTTAGTTTCGGTCATGTTCTAACTCTGTCGCATGGATTCACTGCGCACAGACGCTAGCGCACCTATATAGGGAATGTGACGTCACAGATAGCTCTCTTCGGATTGAAAGACAGACTCCGCCCTGTGACTGAACTTTGTAGCGCGTGTTAGGATTGGTGAACGAACTCAATTCGTTTCGATCCGCTCTTCCACTGTAAATAACCACAGTTCACCTCATTCCCTTCACCTGTTCTCGTCACAAGATGTGGACTAACGTAGAATCGTCTACACTCCTATCGTCGATGCTGTTCTACCCGGGCTATCCCATGTATGTCAGATCATCATGGGCTATCACCCAATTGACTGATGCCCTTTGGAAACGAAGAATCTACGTGGAGAGGCAAGGCTGTCTGAAGAGAGTCTTAATCTACGGTCCAGAGGTCAGACGAAGTTTGAGGAAGAGAAGAAGATCCGTGCGATGCCCTCTATGTTAACTTAATGGTGTTAGCAAAAAAACCAAAAGCCCTTTTCAGGGCCTCTCCATTGCCTCGAAAAGATTTACTCTCTTGCCTAAAATTGTTTCCGTCGGTTGTAAAGTTGTTTGTTTGATAGATTTATGTTCATAAATCTATTTTTGTGTATTTGTTTATTTGTCTATGTCTGTCATACAGTCCCAATCCATTGTCGCTATACATTCCCATGTTCAATTCCTCTTGTCCCTATACAGTCCCAACCTATGTTAAATTTTCCCTTGTCCCCCTATAGTCCCACCCATGTTATATTTCCCCATAATAAATTCCCATTGTCCCCAAAGTACAACACCCCAAATTTAACATAGAAGTCCTGTTGTCCCCAAAATATCCCCTATAACTACTATTCTGCTTGCAATAAAATATTATGAGAGGAAGAAATTCTTAGATGTGAAAACTAAAGAAAACACTTAGCTCGTTGCAAAAAGAAAGGAAAAGAAAAGGAACAAAGAAATAAAAGCAAATACAAAACAATGATTCTCATTAACTTCCTTTTAGGTCAACGAAGAAGCATGCATACAGGAAACATGAGTCAGTCTGGTCATGAATTATTGATACGATCTTAAACTAATGTTTGACATTAATAGAAACCCAACTGACACTAAAGTACAGTGAAAAAGTACCATACACAGGTCTTAATATCCATTTCGAAATTCCTTAAATTGAGGAAATACAACTGGGATTAAAAGAGAATAGTTTGAATACGATAAACATTATCACGCAAAGATGTAGGCTCTATAGAAAATACCTTGTAGGATTTGTTTCAGGTCATACATGAGTGAAATCACAAATTCATATAAATCCATGGGCTGTAGCATACACTGGGGCCTTTCAATTTCAACATATCAAATTTAAACAAACTGAAAGAATGTTATGCAAGCTGTTTGACGTTTCTTTTCTTATTTCGGGAAAGAAAACTTTGTTAAATGTGAAGATCTGATAAAGTATAGTGAAACATTTTAGTATCTGATAGAAATTGCATGGATATTATCACACACACACATGCGCACACACAGGCACGCATATATATATATATATATATATATATATATATATATATATATATATATATATATATATATATATATATACACACATACACACACACAAACACAAAGAGATACAGTCGAATCTAGCGTTCTGCTCGAGCTCCCCATCGTCTCCACTGTTCTCTCCTCCCTACTACTTGTCCCATTATGTATGCTGCTACTACATCTTCATTGCATTGCTTTAATTGGCCATTTGAAGTTTTCATCACACCACAAGGTTTACACTATCACTAGCATAACCATTTATTTAAGAATACTTTATCTGGGCAAACAATCTGTATGTTCACAGCTACGCCGTGGACAAGAAGTATGTACCCTCATACATATGCGCTGTTGTTTCCTTTTTACAGACAAGGATCAGACTTTCATTCTTATAATATGGTTCAGATATATCAAAAGTATATTAATTATAAAATATGATGCCCGGCCGAGTCATACCAAAAACTTATAAAAATGATATTAACAGCTGCCTCGTTTGGCGCTCAGCATTAAGAGGTTAGTGTTAGGACTGGTCGGCATGGTGTCAAGATAATGTGACTTGGTGGGACATGTCTGCAGCATGATGCCCTAGTGCTAGACAACACTATAAACTGCCACACTGCAGACATCGTAGCGATATGACTGAAAAATTGTTAAAGTTACGTTAAATATCTAAATCACACACACACACACACACACACTTATCATATGTATTTTGATGAAACTAGAAGTTAATATAAACTACAATCTTTAATTTTACAGAATACTGGTGCACATGTAATTCTTAATTAACAGAACTACTGAATTGTATCTTTTAGCTCAATTGCAAATTCTTACTATCAGATCATACAAGTCTGAGCCTTCCTTTCAATTAAGAGCTATTGTTTTTATTGCTCTTTGGTATACATGTTGGTTACACTTATATTTCTTTAAAGTTATAAAGTCGGTTATTTCTGAAGGATTCCTCAGAGATGATCGACTTTGCAAAAGAAAAGTTTTCATGCTTTCTTGTTTAAGGGTAGCGTTTACTAAATTTTCTAACTTCCAATTGGTCAGAGTTCGAACATAAACCAATCAGACGTCAGAATCTTGAGTGTCTAAGTCTGAGCATGTGATGTTTACGTAACCTCTAGGTCACCTTGTAGTTTACTTAATCTTGAAGCTGATATTTGCTGATGTTTAATAATGAAACACATTTTGCGAGGTTTTGTTAGAGACGTCAGATTTTATAATTTCTTGAGAGTCTAGATTTATTTGAATCATAGGTCACCAAATGATGATGGTGATAATTTATATATTTATTTATTTTCATTTAATTTAAGTAATTTGTTTACTTTAAAAGCCTAATACAAAGTTTAACTATTATGTATATGTATCATTGATCAGCTGAAACTACATCTTCTAAAGTCTCAATTATGACTTGTTGTATATTGCTGCATTGCTCCGTTATGTTGTCTTATGACCTGATGTACATTGTTGCTTTGCTCCATTCTATTGTCTAATGACCTGGTGTACATTGTTGCTTTGCTCCTTTCTGTTGTCTAATGACCTGGTGTACATTGTTGCTTTGCTCCATTCTGTTGTTTTATGACCTGTCGTAGATTGTTGCTTTGCTCCATTCTGTTGTTTTAGGACCTGCTGTATATTGATACTTTGTTCCATTCTTATGACCTGTTGAATATTGCTGCAGTGCTCCATTCTATTGTCTTATCACTTGTTGTACATTGTTGCTTTGCTCCATTCTTTTGTCTTATGAGTACACATAAATCGTTGCAAGTGATTCACTTCCTTGACTGAAACTAATCTCCCATTAAAGCTGGCGAATAACTTTAGTGAATAAGTGTTGATTGCGCGGACTTCATATTTGTAATTTTACATAATAAATAAAGCACTCAGCCAAATACAGAAATTAATTACAAGGACAATCTCATTTATCTGACATCCCTACATGGGACCTTAAGTTGTATAAGATGTTGTGTTTGGAAATGATTCACCAACAGTAATACAACAATGAAACCTGATCTGGAGATAACGAAAATAAATTATCATCTCCAAACTCCCACTTAAGTTAAAACTGTGACATCTGATTGACGTACATTGTATTGTACATACACTATCTTAACTGTGCCATTCACTGCCATATTATGTGAGTGCTTCTTCTCATTACATATTTTTTTTAGCTAGTTTAACCTCGTCCACAGAATACCTAAAACTTAACTGCTACTCTGTGGAAGTTATTGTTTCCTGTATGAGTCGTGTTATTGAGTATTCTCTTGTTATTGAGCATTTTCTTGTTATTGGGTATTCTCTTTTGTTATTAGGTTTTCTCTTGTTATTGAGTATTCTGTTGTTATTTTTTAGTATTCTCTTGTTATTGGGAATTCTCTTATTATTATGTATTCTCTTGTCATTGAGTATTCTCTTATTATTGAGTATTCACTTGTTATTCTCTTGTTATCATTTAGTCGTTCAGCATGCGCCCACACTTTAGAACCTTTGCCCATTACTCTTTCTTAAATATTTATTTAAATACAAAAATAATATTACTAAGAGTCACTATAATAACTGTTTTGTTCGACACATGAAGCTCTTCTAAAGTGGCAATAACAAATAGGGTTATTATGCCCCAGTTATACCACGTGACCACGCAGTCGCAGAAGTGTTATTATTTTGGAATTATCGGTATATGTATGATGGCTAACTTTCAAAATTAGCAGAGCTAGTCAACTAGAAAAACAACGAGCTGCTCAAAGGTTACTTTGAGGCATTACGAAGATTTCAAGGTGTCTAGGTGATAATTGTTCATAATATAAATTGTGGGATTTCTTTGACATGTGTGTTCGGAAATCAAAGGTATACATCTGGATTTCATTAAAAGAGCACGCAATGTACTGATCATTTAGCACCCACATTCAATAGTTATCGTCTACAAAGAGGTTTATTACCTGTAGAACAATGCTATGTTTTAACCTTGGTATATAATGCCTCGGGGATAACGGTTTGTCCTGTTGCACAATGCCAATGAATTTTATTAATCCAAACAGACGCTCTGATGTATTGTTTATTTATATTAAGCAGGGATCTGGTTTCTAATTAAAGCCATAGCTGTCACACCTGTTTGAAGTGGTTGGCGAGTGTGGCGATTTTATTTTTTTTTACGGGTACCCGCGTTTACATTTCAATACCCGGGTTTTTCAATACGGTCAGGTACCCGGGTACCCGAGTACCCGATGACAGCCCTATTGAGTATTATGTTATTGTTGAGTATTCTCTTGTTATTGAGTATTCTCTTTATACTATTCAGTGCAATGATTCAATTAATCCTACTATTAGCAATCATTGTTATGCTCAATACCTGTTTGCTCTGTTTGTGTTTCTTCTCCTTTCTCCTATCCACCACAGCCAACAAAATGTTAGTATGCCATCCCTTGCGCTACTCCATTAGCAATTTTGACTGTAATCTATGTTTGGTTTTATTTACTATGACCAGAAATATATGCCATTTCGCTTTATCTCCCAGTTTCCATTAGTTTTGTTTAACTTCAGTCATCATGCATTTTTATATATAGTCCTTGCCCAATTATGTAATTACTATATCGATTCCCATATGGATTATGATTAGTGTTTATTTTCCCTATGCTATTGTTTAATTCCCATTTGTTGTGTTATTTGCCTATGTAATTTGTTCATTACCCAATGACAAAGAGATTCCCTGGCTCAAAAAAATAAAAACGTGACTAAAAACTATGCAGTCTTTCACAACAATATTAACATTTGTGCCTAATATCACCAAATCAATGCTCTCTACACTCGATTCCCAAGTATATCGAAAGAAACAAAAATAGCAATGCCAACCAACAGCACAAATATTATATAATGACACAAAGTTGGAAAAAATAAAGTTTGCCTACCATAAAGAGATCTATTGGTTACTGCATTTGCAAACACTTAGTGAATTTGACTTAAATGATTATCTAAAGTCCAAGGTTCTCTGTTTGACCCACCGTACCCCAGTTTCTTTGCTATCAGTTTGATCAGCCTCACTATCGTCTAGTGACACAATGATATATTATTATTATTATTATTATTAGTAGTAGTAGTAGTAATAGTAGTAGTAGTAGTAGTAAGTTTGTCAACTAGATTCTTTTATAATATTATTACAGTTATACCTTTGTATCTTGTAGTGGACATTATATCAGTGACGTAATGATAGAAGCGAATAATATTCAAACCGTCTCCTCGCAATACGTAGTGACTAGGTCACTCCAAGCAATGAAACACTATGGTTCAGCTGGCTTGCATCTAATTTGTTCGGCTTATTCACAGATAAAAGGTCCCTTTTGAAACATATATATTATTTTGTTCCTTATTTTGTTATCTTTTCTTTGTTTCGTTCATTCCGGATAGTTTATTCTTCTCCGTGCCAAATGTAAATATATTTTACCCTACGCGAGTCATTCATTGTGTGTGTCATGACTGAGGAAGTTCAGTTTTGACATTGAGCAAGAAGTTGCTTAAGGTCTAAACAAAAGTAAATCTCGTGTGTATGTGTGTGTGTGTGTGTACATTTTCCCTTCATGTGTTTTCAAGATAATGGAACTGAGTAAATTATACACGCAAATGTGTGTGTGTGTGTGTGTGTGTGTGTGTGTGTGTGATTTAGATTTTTAACGTAGCTTTAACAATTTTTCAGTCATATCGCTACGATGTCTGCAGTGTGGCAGTTTATAGTGATGTCCAGCACTGGGGCATCATGCCGCAGACATGTGGCATGATGTCCCACTCAGTCACATTATCCTGACACCAGGCCGACCAGTCCTAACACTAACCTCTTAATGCTGAGCGCCAAGCGAGGCAGCTGTTGGTACCATTTTTGTAAGTCTTTGGTATGACTCGGCCGGGGATCGAACCCACGACCTCCCGCATTCGAGGCGGACGCACTAACCACTAGGCCACCGGAGCGGTTCACGCACATATGTTATATCCTCAGTGAAAAGTAAGTTGTCGTTGATACAAACGGAAAAATGTCTGTGAAAGCTCAACGAAAATTTATCAAAACCTGTCCTCGTGATATTTATTCAGAGGGCTGAAATTATATAAAGAAAAAATTGGAGTAGTTTTTGAATCCCTAGTTATGAAGAATCTCTGTACCAAATGAAGTAATCACGTCCTCCAAAACTTTATTTGCACTTGTTTGTTTGCTCTTTGCTTTTTGTTATTGTTGTTTTTAGTTCTTTTGTTTTGTTCTTTTGATAGTTTTTGGGTTTTGTATGTTCATTTGTTGGTTTTTGCTCTTCACATTTTATTTCAGTTGTTATAAGTGGGTGATTGGCCTTCTGTTACTATTCCGAGAAAACAGTAACTCTTGAAAATATATATGACATAATATGCAACAGGTGAATTAAAACACATATATGAGAAATTTAGTAGAGTATCGTTGCTTTAAACATTCGAATTTAACATTTAATTAAATTGATGTAAACTTCACTTCTCATGTTCACCGTTTGTCAGAAATCTCCCTGGTATGTATTCTGGTTGGTCTATAAATATTTTCATAGATAGATAGATAGACAGACAGACAGACAGATAGATAGACCGGTGTTTATTAATTTAATCTGTATTATCATGAATCTAGTTTTCAACTTGTGTACTTTCTTGCATACCTGAAAATTTTCGTTTCCTTGTGGGAAAAGGTGGATTTAACAATTTGGTTTGGTTTTTGTGGGGTTTACTCCATTTTTCTATACATGATCGGTTATATATGGCAGCCAGTACATTTTGGTGTAGAAAGAGCCCAGAAAGAACCACCAACCCATGCGAAGCTATTGGCAAGCTTTCTCACAAACCACTCGAACAGAGGTAAGATGTGTTGGCCATAAGTCAACCGAGGCCCCGAACATAGCATAACAGAGCCTAAAAATGAATTTGGAATGACAAATAACATAAGTTATATCAGCTAAAATAATCAAAGTTTTTTTCCCTTTCTGACTGATATTGTTATTTTACACACAAACTCTCTCTCTGTCTCTGTCTCTCTGTCTCTCTCTCTCTCAACATATGTATATTATGTACGCTGTTTCTTTGATGTAACTCGAATTGTATACATTTCCATTAATAGGCAACGAAGCTTGAACAGCTTCCTTTTAGTGAAAAATGTATATAAGTGTTATATCAAGGATACAGTGTATATACTCTACATATATTTTATTCATACCATATACAAAATACACATACTTGTATTCCAAAGGAGATTACGATTTACTACAGGATACTGTGTTATTGACAGAGGGATTTAACATTTCACATCCGTTCCAGTGTGACTGCTACAAAATGTAGTTCTGCATATATTTTAGTTATTCGCTATCCTTTTGAAAATTGTTAATTTACTTCTTTTAAAACTTGTATTTCATTTATATTGACTAAATAAATAAAAGAGACTCTTTAGGTTTTGAACATGATAGCTGGTTTAAATGAAATAGGTAGAACTCTACAAACATTGCATGGCTTGTGTCCCAAACAATGACATCGCGGCCATTCGATCACGGACGAGTTTTTGGAAGCGAGTGGGGAATAGTTTAAGGCTTAGCAAAATGACGAACCGACAAGAGGTAATTAAAAAATTTAATGCTATTTGCAGCTGATCTAGGTCATTATTATGTTTTACTTTCCATAGCTACTAACCATACATTGTTTTAACCCCCCCCCCCTCTCTCTCTCTCTCTCTCTCTCTCTCTCTCTCTCTCTCTCTCTCTGACAACATCATGAATAGTAAATGGATCCTTGCTAAAATTATAATGAGACACTTTGAGAATCAATGGTAAAACGGAACCTTATAGTTCTGACGATTTCTTGGCTGGATATGTAGAGGCCTTGTAACTGAATAACCATGTTTTTGTAGTATCAGTTTATACACATACTCCTTTATTCTTAGGAGATCCATGTCCATAGTTGAGCCTAAACTGTAAACAATTACAAAAGTGACCAACATTTGACTAGACTTTATGAGATATGTATAATTAGCTAAAATGGTATAATCATTATAAATCAATGTCATTGTCATCATTGGAAGCTTTGTCTGAAATCCTCTTTTCTTCTTTCGGTTCCTCATCTTTAATCGTCAAGGATTTTACTTTCTTAGAAACCTGTAAAAATATATTCATCAACATTAGCTACTACCATTATAAATGGCTCAGAAATTCAAACAATGAGGGACATAATATAACTTCAGTACAGTTTTCAGGAAGAAGTGAGAGCAAATGTTGAGGTGACTGATCTCTAATATGAATTGCTGTATAAATAAATATATGATAAGGCGAATTTAATTCGACATCACAAATCAAAGTCAAAATAAAAAGCGTGCTTCTTTCCACATATGCTTACATAATAAGTTACAATTCATTTATCAGGTAAAACTTCTTAGGCAAAAATCAAAGGTGTAAAACAATCGCTTTGCACCTTTTAAAATCTGGGTATGACCACAATCTAAGTTAGATGCAGGCTTAGCAATTTATTCTATCAATGCCTGCATGTATCCTGCAAATATTGAAGATGCCTCCTGGTTCATTTGAACGCGTTAGGCAGCCAGCCGTTTCTTCAAGGCTACGTTACTTGCTTACTTATTGTACAGTCCAGAGCCGGAAATGCAAAGGAATCTGAAGACCAAAATTTAATTTAAAATTAATCTGCAGACTACAGTAATTTGCAACACGAATGTATGAAATGACTGGACCATCTATGAGAACAGACTTCTAAAACGTGAAAATAAGAAAAAGAGATTTAGTTTTTTCAAAAGATTCTTCACAGACTGAAGTAATAGTCCTAAAACGGAAATGGTAAAAACATTTGGTATCAGCCTAGCTGCTAGCTGCGTGCGTGCACAATAATTATGCACTTAAATAAGAACAATAATGAGAGTATGAAATTAAAAAATGAGTTGAAACTGACGCCAAACTAATTATTCTTAGTTCTGAAGTTTGCTATCAAAAGTTAACGTTATATTTTGATAAGATCTACTACTATTTAGAATCATTAACTAGTTTGTAAGCATTATCTAGTTTATAAGCATTAACTAGTTTGTAAGCAGTAATTAGTTTGTGAGCGTTAACTAGTTTGTAAGCATTGACTAGTTTATAATCATTAACAATTTATAAGCATTAACTAGTTTGTTAGCATTATCTAGTTTGTAAGCATTAACTAGTTTGTAAGCGTTAACTAGTTTGTAAGCGTTAATTAGTTTATAAGCATTAACTAGTTTGTAATCCATGCTGAACCAAATAGTACTCTCAAAGAGATCATCGTTTAGTTAAAGACAATGTTTCATTATATCTTAATAAATTCGACTTTGCATTGAATTAAACTAAATCAACTTGATCATTTCATTTTATTCAGGTGTTTCAGTTAAAGTCTTTGTAGAAAAGAATAAACTAATTAGCTACATTCCAGTGGCATGACACAGATTGATGGATTTTCATGTTTCCTTGTTTAATTGTCTTTTTGTTTAAGAAATATTATAAATGTCCATACCTTGTCATCTTTTACAGGTGTTGTATTCATTATATTCTTAAATGTTTCATATCCATCGTCTTCTTCAGCTCCATGGACAAATTCTTTCCTTGACCCTGAGGTTTCTATGAATACAATTGAATGCATATATTTTACAAACTCGCTTTCCCTAAAATATAGCAGTCGAAAAACTTAAAGGATAATTACTGTTATTGTGTAATAGGGATACTATTTACACACACAAACACACAATTTCACGAAATCAAGAACTAGGGCTCTGAACAAAAACAAAAAGCAAGAGATTCAAACTTTTCATAACAGTCATTCCAATTTATTTCAATTATGTAATACTGCTAAAGACCACAAAAACAATACTTTATATGCAACGATGAAATTATTCCGTACGTACCCTGACACGGTGAGGCACGGGTTTTAGTCGACCCAGAAGCTATTTCAACGTCTTGAAACTTCTCTTCAGGATCAACGCCGCTTGAAATGGCTTCCATCTTATATTAGTCCCTACACGAACTCTCAGCATTTCCAGTAGCGGTAAAATTTTCTGAAATTGGCAAGTTAGTAAGTCAATGAGTATAATGTTGCATTTATTGATATGTAACTGAATGAATAATTGGGTAGTGTTGCTATTAACTATCTTCACCACCACCACTATGACTCCAAGGACGAGATAAAAGAGTAATGGTTCATTACCTGATAAAATATTTGGTGTTATTCTATTGTGGGATAACATCAAACGTTGTAAAAGAAATATATTGTGAAATTTCGTCATTGTTGACTCACTAAAGAATTTTTTATTTTGCTGAAAGAGGATTTATGTTTGTGTTACGATCAGAATGAGCACCATGTATATTTTGTTTGTTTAATTGTTTTCCTTGTCAAAAAAGAGACACAGATATAGAAATTTACTAGCATCACATACGCACACATTTCTCAGTAAAATATTAAATAATGGAATGAAATGTACATACTGTAATATTTAAATGAAACTGTTGGCTCATCGTTGATCTTTTCATACAAAGCTTGTATACTTTTGGCCACCTGTCTTTGTACGGTGCAGATCGTTTTATACTCCTCTTTGCCTAATGCTGATACCAGTGTACAAACAGACGGACAAATTCCCATTTCTTTGTATTTATTACATGCAGCCGACAAGGTATCAGACCGTTTACTGGATTCATTGCAGTAGAATATATTATTGAGTCTTGGCTTGTCATCTATACATTTTTCTAGCGAATAGATACTGCTGTATAAAGTATCGACAGAGGCTGCGTTC